>JACEIK010002755.1:0-44069 GCA_018107945.1 Datura stramonium | reverse complement strand
ATATATAAGAACTGGGACTAACAGCAAAGCTCTCACTCTCAAAAAGAAGTTCAAATACTGTACATGTGATACCATAGGCTTGCCCTTATTTTCTCTACTCTGTCTCTTCATAAAGTAAGGTTAGGAATCACAATAGGACTTTTATTCAGCTTGTAATATAGGCTTGGGGATGGGTATAGTAAATATTAAAAAAGTCAATAACCCTCCTTGGGACTACACAGACTGTGGCTCCACTTCTACCCTTTTCTCCCTTTTTATTCAACTTTCAACCTGTGAGTATGGTTTATTTTTCACTTTCCTCTTTTTCTCTTTTTCTTTGACTTTTCATTTTTATTTCCTTTTTATTTTCCTTTTCCATTTTCTTTTTCTCTTTTTCCTATTACTCCTTTTCTTCCTCACTACACCCATCTTTTCACTAACTAGTTTTTTCTTTATCTCCCCTACACAATCTATGCACCCTTACAATAGCCACCCTCTACATAGGCATTATTCCTGAGTGGAGGCTTACAATGTCCAAGGAGGGACCAAGGTCAAAACATGTTCATTATAAATAAGAGGAAATCAAAGAAAAGGTTAAATTCAAGCTTAAACTTTGGATCAAGGGAAAAGATTTTATTATCAAATCTTGAAGCTCCCTGGGAATCAGTCTATGGATAATAACTTATTTCATTTGGTGGGACAATTTAGGCTAAAAGTGGACTAAATAAAAAATGACCTATTATCCTTTCCTAATTAACTATCGTCCGACCTAAGCAGGACTAACTAGGTAAGTTCTAGATCACATACACAGTGTTGAACTAAGTAAGAACCTCACTCTCACATAGCACAGGGTTATATCACACTACTACCTATTTTGTTTATGCACAGCTACACTACAGTTAATCATGCTTATATTCCTAATGCCATAAAAAGGTCTATATTGGTCATGCTTTGTAGTAGAAATACACATAGCTAATAACAAAAATTTTTAAAAAGGGTCATTTTTCAAAAACTATAAAAAAATCAAACACACGTGCATTTTATTGGCTGCTAAGTACTCCTAGATTACTTCTAATTGAACTAAACATCCATCCTAAACATGTCAGTTCTACTAGATAGCATGCCAGAGGAAAAAGAAACACGACAACAAAACCCTTGAGCAAAACAAAACAATAGATACTTCCCCCCCCCCAACAAAAGAACTATGCTTTATCTCCAAAGTATCAAAATAGAAATAGGGAAGGGACATACCTGTGGCGCTTTAGGCGATCATGTCATCCTCAGTAGGCGAGTGTGGTGGCACACCCTCTGCCTCAAAAATCGTGGCGCCAGCGGTGGATGGCACACTCAGTGTTATAGTGGTAATGGTGGGGGTTGTGTTAACCCCCTCACTAATTCCACTTACCTCAATGACCTCAGTAGTTCCCTAGGCTAAATTTGGCTCACCCAAATGGTCCTTGCCACTCACAAGCTGATTGGGAACAGTAGTTGAGCTCCTCGCTCCTCTCACTCTCTATGTATATCCATCATATGCATATCGTGAGTCTGCTGATGAGCTACTGCTGCCCGCTTGTGCTCCTTCCTTGCTCTCTTTCTCCTATGCCACGACTTGAGTCCACACCTCATACCGCAACACGGGACCTAGAATAACAAATGGCTCCAAGCTAACCCATGACATAGCATACTACAAACACGATGTAATTTATAAGAAAAACTAAGCGAAAAAAAAACTGAAATGAACATTCACTTATGGATAACAACATAATTTGATAATTTAAACACTAAGTCACAAAGCTGAGCATACTAACTCCATGTTTGAAAGCCTCTACTAACGGATGAGCTGCTGGGACAAGTCCCCAGCTAACCCTAATTTTGAAACTAAAACAAGGTAAAAGAACTGAAATGAAGTAGGTAACTCTATTCCTCAGAAGTTGAGGACTCACCACCACTATCTGATAAAGTTCGGAACGTATCTAACTATGGGACTGGCATTAATCACCTGAACCTGTATCGTGAGACTATATAGCATAAAGTATGGGGTCAATACCTTGAATATACTAAGTATGTATAGAAAGTAAAACATGCAAGTGAAACGATAGTATGAAATCATGAATATAAAACAAGCTAGCATAGGAGTAAGGGCAACATGCTAAAAACCATATTATTGAAGTAATCATAATCCAAAGATATTAATCATTAAGCTAAAACATAATAAACCAAGGTCTAGAAATAGAAATCATATAATGTACCATACTTGAAATCATAAGTAAAAGCCCATAAATTAATCAATGGGTCAATTGCACTATAAAACATAGTATCGTAAGTTATGAACATGAATAACTTAAAACATGAGGAACAATGGGAGACTCATCATTACCGACACCATCATGAGAAAGTTTACATGATGCCCAACTATCTCGCTCAAGTTGGCAGCGCCGTTCCAATCTTGCCAAGACAAGGAACAATTTAGGTGTGATATCACTTGTGAATCCTCGTAGGGTTGGAAAATAAATATATTCCTATGGTGGCACGTAGTTCTGAGACTCGAGGTTCGCCTAAACCCCTATCCTAGTCAGTGTTAACCACTACTCCGAAAAAAATATCCACAGATCATAATAATTATCATTAAAACATACTTGAATTTGCATGGGCTAGCCAAAACATGAAATCATAATAATAATTGACATGTGTGAAAATTTCATGAAAGGGATGCCATAGATTTGGCCATGATACTAGAACTTGAATTTCGTGAAAATCGCATGCTTAAATAAAACGTCATATCTAGAAATCATAAAATTCATAAGTGTTATACCCCAGGAACCAAAGGATCAAACCCAAGAGTCAAAACGGTGAAATACTGAAATTTTACACCGGGTCAAAAGACAAATGGTAAGGAGTGACCACGAGGCATGAGGTGACTTGTGGTCTAGAAAGGTTGGAATGTTTTGTAGAGGAGACCACGGGCATGACCACGAGTCATGGTCAAGCCTCACGACTCGTGAAGTCACCCGTGGCCTAGACTGGATGCTGGGCAAAGATTTTTGGGTAGTGTTGACCACAGATGGTGACCACTAGTCGTGGTCAACCACCACGACACATGGTGTCCTCCATGGGGTTCCAAGGTGAAATTTTGGCAATGTACCTCACGACTCAGGCCTCGAGTCATGGCCCCTCATGAAGAATCATTGTGATCCCTTAACAATTATTTTCTGCGAATTAGTAAGGGCTTTTTCGTAAATTCCTAAGATCTTAAGGCCTAAACTATGAGGTTTTGGGTTATGAATAGGGAAATTTAAAGGGGTTAAGTTCAGTTTTCACTTAATTCAATCATGCATGCAATGTAGGGGAACTGGGAGAGTGATTCAAGCTTAGAACTCATTAATTTATCGCAATTTCTTCTTGGATTATCAAGACAGGTTAAGAACTAGTTACTCCCAGGTATGTAAGGTTATTAATCGATGATTTCTTCCACACCCATGCCTCTCCTCTATGATTTTTACAAAAGTTTCATTGAAAACTCATGGGGTTTTGAAATCGATTTACTTAAAATCTAATGATAGGTTATGGGCTTTGGTGAATATAAAATCTTATCATAATCTATGGGTTTTAATCAATTTTTGTGATACAAATTAATTATAATACTATTGATTTGGAAATTCTATGTATTTAAGCCTAATTATGCACGCCCCATGATGGATTGATTTATGATCTAATTACCAATTGATGATATTTATAAGCCTGTCATAAATTATGATTTAATCATGAATTTATTATGTTACCCGTTATGATTTTATGAAATTCAAGCTATATGCATGATTTACGAGTATGTATGAGCCTTATGAATCATGCATTATGGTTTGGCCGACTCACGGGCCTTATGTCATGGCTATTTCATGAATCTACAGGTATGTTTATTATTTTCATGATTTAACTAGCCCATGAACTCATGCATGTTATACTATAAGCACTATATACATTTTAAGAGTAGTATCGAACATCGAGTAGGTTCAGGACCCAGGTTCTGCCCCCGATCTCATAATCTACGTTCCACCATAGGTATGTTGGGACCTCCTGTGGACTATCCCTGGCCTAAACGGACTTTTCATATTGATATCACACTATCATGGTTCTACCCTTGGCAATGTACGAACACCCTCCCGACTAGGATTACAAGTTGGGCTTCATGTGTGGTTATATGAGGTATGTCAATTAAGAGAATCTCTTATTGTTCCTCATGATTTACGCATGTTTATGATTATGTATATTGACTCAAGTCATGTTAAATACATATTTTCTCTTATGATTATGATTATGATTGTATTACGAATATTTTGAAAACCTTGAGTCTTATGTTATTTTACAATGTTTCCGATATGAGCATGAGGTCCTACTCTTTTGATCATTTATGAGATTTTATATATTTTAAATGTCTGTTTTACTTATCTTGCATACTCAGTACAATCCAAGTACTAACTGCATACTTTCTATGTTGTATCGTTTCATGATATAGGACCCGGCTCTCAGGCTCACCCTCCTTAGTACTGTTTCAGAGAATGCTATCAGCGCACTTGGTCAGTCCGTATGTTTGGAGGGACATATTCTTAGACTCTATGCTTTTCTTTCAGTTTCAAAAATTTTGGGTTAGTTGGGGAGTTGTCCCATCAACCTATCTTTCATGATTAGAGGTTTTTTAGATTACCAGTTGTATTCAGCCATCGTGTATGGATTATGTGTTGTCCTTTCTTTGTATTTATCACAACTTTACGTTTTCTCATGTTAAGTCTTCCACTTATGTGATGGTATTTGATGTATGCTCATTCCATGGGTTGAGTAGGGGTCTCTCGAGGCTTCTTTTCCCGTGCCTATGATACGGGTGTACATTCGGGTCATGACAAACTTGGTATCAGAGCCATAGGTTGGAAGTGTCCTAGGGTGTCTGAATGCCGCATTAAGTAGAGTTTTTTTCATGGATGTGAAGCGTGCCACATATATGGGGAAGAGGCTACTGGACGTTTAGGAAATGTTTCCTTCTTTTATGATCTATGTCGTGCGATGAAATTCCTCCACCCTTCTAATTCGTGATATTCACGTTTGCAGCATTATGCCTCCACACTGAGTGAACCCCAAGAGGAATGATAATGGTAACGATCATGAGGGTGCAAATGGTGCGGAGCATCAGCCCGCCCCACCCATTCACGAGGAGCATGCACCAGAGTCGGCTGCCCACTTTGAGTTTAGGGCAGCAATTCAGATGTTGGCATACGCCAGCACTGCGCAGGTTCAGAATCAGACAGTGGCGCATTACCTTCAGAATGGGAATGTGGCGGTAGCTAGGGTGAGGGATTTCTTGAGAATGAACCCTCCTGAGTTCACGGGGTCGAATGGGGACGAGGACCCCCACAATTTCATTTAGGAGGTTCTGAAGATCACCTAGGTTATGGGGGTGAACAATGGAGAGTGTGTTGACTTGACCTCCTATCACCTAAAGGGGGTAGCTCACATATGTTTTTAGCAATAGAGAGATTCTAGGGCAGTGGGTGCAGACCCGATAGGTTGGGAGGAGTTCCACATGACATTTATGGATCGATTCTTCCCTCGGGAGATGAGGGAGCTCAAGGTGACCGAGTTCATTAATTTGAAGCAGGGTAACATGACCGTTTAGGAGTACGCACTAGAGTTTAATCGATTATCCAAGTATGCTCCGGAGTTGGTGGCGGATCAGAGGGCTCGGGTGAGTCATTTTGTGCATGGGGTCAGTGGGACTCATGTTACAGTAGCCAGTTATACCGCTCCAACAGCACGTCCCCTTCAAAAGAGCGCCTCTAGTAGTTCAGCAGGCAGTAAGCGCCAAAACAGGTTTTATGCTTCAGGACCCTGCCAGGAGCACGAGGCCTTGCCAGATGTAGTCACTGGTATGTTGCAAGTCTTCCATATTGATGTTTATTCCTTATTAGATCCAGGAGCTACTTTGTCTTTTGTGACCCCTTATATTGCTGTAGCTTTGGGGTTAGCCCTGAAATTCTGTCAGAACCGTTCTTTGTTTCTACTCCAGTCGGTGATTCGGTTGTAGCTATGCAGGTGTATAGAGGTTTCCCCATCATAGTGTTTCATAAGGTTACCTTCGCAGACTTAGTAGAGTTAGCTATGACTAACTTTGACCTCATTTTGGGTATTGATTGATTGTTCGCATATTGTGCTTCGATTAATTATAGAACCCGATCGGTAAAGTTTAGGTTTTCGGGTGAGCCGGGCTTGGACTGGAAGGGTGTGTCAGTTTTACCAGCCGATCGGTTTATTTCATATATTAAGGCCAGGAAAATGATTTTTAAGGATTGCATGTATAACCTAGTTAGGGTTAAGGATGTTGAGTCCAAGACCCTGACTATCCAGTCAGTTCCGACAGTGTGTGAGTATCTAGAGGTTTTTCCCAATAATTTTCCAAGTGTTCTTCCGGAGAGGGAAATTAATTTTGGCATTGATCTCTTACCCGATATGCAGCCCATCTCTATTCCTCCATACAAGATGGCTCCAATCGAGCTAAAGGAGTTGATGGATCAGTTGAAGGACTTGCTAGATAATGGATTTATTAGACCAAGCAAGTCCCCATGGGGTGCACCGGTGTTATTAGTCCAGAAGAAGGATGGTTCCCTTCGCATGTGTATTGATTACCGACAATTAAACAGGGTCACCGTCAAGAATAGGTACCCCTTGCCCAGGATCGATGACTTGTTTGACCAGCTTCAGGGTTCCAAATGCTTCTCAAATATAGATCTCAGGTCCGGGTATCACCAGCTCCGGGTTCGGGAGAGTCACATCCCGAAAACCTCTTTCAGGACTCAGTATGGTCACTATGAATTTATTGTTATGTATTTTGGACTAACAAATGCCCCTGCAACTTTCATGGACTTGATGAACAGGGTATTCAAGCAATATCTAGACATGTTCATGATCGTGTTCATCGATGATATCCTTATATACTCTCGAAGCATGGAGGAGCATGCCGCTCACTTGAGAATAGTGCTTCAAACCCTCAAGGATTGTCAATTGCATGCTAACTTCAGCAAGTGTGAATTTTAGCTGGACTCTGTGGCATTCTTTGGCCATGTGGTGTCAAGTGAGGGTCTAAGGGTGGATTCTTAAAGAATTAAAGCGGTAAAGAATTGGCCCAGACTGGTGAATCCATCAGAAAACTGAAATTTTGCACCAGGTCACATGAATAACCGTGAGGAGGCTCGTGAGGAGTGACCATGAATCGTGAGGTGACTCATGGCCCAGCAAGTTTGGAAGGTTTTGTAGAGGAGACCACGGGCATGACCACAAGTCGTGGTCAGGCCTCACGACTCGTGAAGTCACCCGTGGCCTAGACTGGATGCTGGGCAAGGATTTTTGGGCAGTGTTGACCATGGATGGTGACCACGAGTCGTGGTCAACCACCACAATTTGTGGTGTCCTCCATGGGGTTCCAGGGTAAAAATTTTTAGTGTACCTCACTACTCAGGCCACGAGTCATGGCCCCTCAAGAAAAATCATTGGGTACCTCGTTGGGATCCCCTGGCAGTTATTTTCAGCGAATTAGGATAGGCATTTTCATAATTACTAAGATCCTAAGGCCTAAACTACGACGTTTTGGGTTATGAATAGAGAAATTAAAGGGGTTAAGTTCATTTTTCACTTCATTCATTCATGCATTCAAGGTAAGGGAATTGGGGGAGTGATTCAAGCTTAGAATTCATCAATTTATTGCAATTTATTCTTGGATTATCAAGAGAGGTTAAGAACTAGTTACTCCCAGGTATGTAAGGTTATCAATCGGTGATTTCTTCCAAACCCATGCCCCTCCTCTGTGATTTTTACAAAAGTTTCTGTCACATCCCACCTTGGGGGGCATGACTAGCACCTGCTTCCCTACTAAGACCTAGACTGCTGGACTAGCTGAGCCTAAGAACTTCTGGTGCTAGGCTTGCTCTAACTCTGGATTCCAGAAAACGACGGGCTATATAACGGCTGTAAATACAGCCTCCGACCGACTAGGCCTATAGCCACCTGTAGGAAACAACAACTACCCAGAACAACTGAATCAATAGCGAATCTATGCGGGCCGACAAGGCCACCATGCTGTTTTGTTAGTTCTGGATAAAGAAAACAAGTGCTAAACAGCTACGTGACCGACAAAGGTCACCACTACCAACTGAATAAGTCCCCACACGGCAATCATAAACAAACTAAAACATACACACGGCCTCACACGACCGGTACAGCTAACCACAGGGATTATACAATCTGCAAGCCTCTAAGAATACTGATAAGATGGTCGGGATAGGGCCCCGGCCTACCCATACTGTACAACAAAAGAAAATAAATAAAACTCTAGTTGTCTAGCTCAAGATGAAAGGAGATGATGACTCCATGGGATGGCTGGAATTACGAGGGATCGGCTCCTCGTCTATGAGTACCTATAGAAAAGTAATGCAGCGCCCCCAAACGGGCGTCAGTACCACTGGTACCGAGTATGCAAAGCAAACTGAACATAACTGAAGATAAACAGTAAACTGGTAGTTACTAACTCGGTAGTTACTGAAATTATAGAGGATAGCTAAGACCGGCTCGGGAATAGCACTGTACCGAGCTTAACCGTATTGGAAAAAGATAAGAATCATACCTAAGCCCGGTGTCCTCGCTATTTATAAATTTAAAAAGTAACATATATGTATATATATATATATATAGCATACAAGAACCTATACTAACCCCATAACCCGGCAGCCAATCAACACGCAATTTGTATACCCCTACCCGGGTCAAAACCATCCAAAATAAATTCACTACACTCACCTAATAACTACAAGCTCCCGCCGCCCTGGGTAGCGGCAGCTTCGGGCTCAGGCCCCCGACTATAATCGTATGTGAGTCCTGGAGACTCGTAATAGTAATCTCGAGATTTGTATCTCGTAATTCGTAACTGTGCCCTAGGCATGTTGCTTGACAGGGTATACTGTAATGTTGATCAGCCTTCTATAGGAATGTTGCATACCATCTTCGTCCCGTCGTGGATGGCATGCCACTCCTTAGAGTGATGTATCTCACTCCTCTAGCCGGGCGACCGATTACGCCTATTAACCCCGGCGGCAAGGAAGCTCTAAGGGTTCCCACATATCACAAACAAGTATCAACAAGCAACAATATTCACATATAATCATGTATATTAAATTCCAAGATTACTATCCATGTTGATATTCTATTCTCAATATCTTGTCAATTAAACTCAATCTAATACTTAGTTAAACCGAGTCCGGGATAAGATCTGGCTATCTGATATTGATTTACTGACTTTATTCTGAATATGACATAATAATACAACATACTTAATACTCGATTTCCGAAACTTTCTCCGAATTTATTGTATTTTACTATAACGAATTACTAACTTGCCGAAAACTAGTTTTACATACCTTCGTTTTGGCTTTCTGGCTAACTGGCGTAACTCGACCAATATTAAGCTATTTCTTCCAACCGCATTCACATTCATACAATTAGAACTAAATTCTTCAATATTCGGAAGGAAATACCTACTTTGAATATATATATAGCCCAAACTTTGACTTATCGAAAAATAGCTGAAAACTCACTATTTCTCGGAAGTCCATAAGGGAGAAATACTCACTATAGGGCTAGGAGTATATTGACACTAATTTGGATCAATTTCACTTACCTTAGCTCGGTAGGACGACGATTCGCCGGCCGAATTTCACAAAACTAACTCCGCAGGAATGCTCCCGACAACTTAATACTTCACTACCCAAGATTAATTTGAGTTTGGACCGCGTTAAATAGCATAAACGGACGAACTTTTATGTTGAACCTCGCTCTCCCTGTTCAGGTCGTGTTCGAAATTAAATTGTGTGAAAATGAATTTTAAATCGAAGTGGAGCTTTATAGTTGGGCCTGGACAATCCTCCATGGCACGGTTGCCATCGCGTGAGGACAATTTCCGTGGCACGTTTCCACGTGGAGGGGTATGTCCGCCCTCCGCAATAGCCCGGTGCGACGCCGTCCGGCCTTCCCCCGGGCCTTTTTCTAGCATGTATGACATTTTAAAAACTCTTAACCAACATGCAAATAGGCCATCTACATGTTAAGAATTTTAGCAGGGGTGTAACATCCTCCCCCCCCCCTTAAGAACATTTGTCCTCGAATGTAAACTTCTACTTTACAAGAATTCAAACTTATTTGACTTAGTTTAGAAAATTTTTGGCGTAGTCTCCCTATAATATGGACTATCTCAAAATCAAACGCAGGAAAGCTCCAATATGTACTCCACACAACACTAGTATTCATCACATAAGCCGCCTATTTCATTTATTTACATAATATAAGGCAATTCATAAGACAATAGTACTAACGCACCTTTAGCTTATTAAGTCTAGAACAACAGGATATCTATTTCATATCTTCCTTACTTCCAAGTCATCTCCTCTCGGCTTCTATTACGCCATAATACTTGACAGAAGCAATGTCTTTTTAGTTCTCAACCTTCGAATCTTCCCGTCTAGTATGGCTACCGACCTCTTCAAGCCTCCGCGCTCTTTCGTAACATGGACATCTTGAACTGGGAAAACTCGGAAGGGTCTCCTACATACTTCAAAGCATAGACACGTGGGAAACTAGATGAACAGACTCTAACTCGGGAGGTAAGTTCAACTCGTATGCCACTTGGCCTATTTTTCACCTAATCCGATAGGACCAATAAATCTCAGCCAAGCTTACCTTTCTTGCCGAATCACAATTACTTTCATTGGAGAAACTTTCAAACACCTACCATTCACATTAAATTTAGTTTCGTGCCGCACATCAAAGATACGATTTCTCGGCGGCCTTGGTAGCCGCAGGGCGTTCTCTGGATAAGTTTTACCTTCCTCTAACTGAAGTGAATAATATCCGGCCCAATTAGCGCTGACTCTCCTACTTCAAACAAGCCAAATGGCGATCTGCATTTTCGCCCATACAAAGCCTCATAGGCGCCATCTCGATAGCCGAGTGATAACTATTGTTATAGGCAAATCCCAATAAGTGGTAGGTGCTCATCCCAGCTACCTCTGAAGTCCAACACACACGCTCGTAACATATCTCGAGCGTCCGAATAGTGTGTTCTGCCTGGCCATTCAAGCTTTAGGTGGAAAGCCGTGCTCAGGTTAATCGTGTCCCTGTGCCTCTCTAAATGATTGCCAAAATTTAGCTGTAAATTGCGCCCTCTCACAGAGATAAGGATACTGGAACACCATCCAGTCTGAATATTTCTTCCGATATACAACTCGGCGTAATCTTCAACAGAGAAAATAGCTCCTACCGGTGGGGTAAAAATGGGCCGATTTTGTCAATCTGTCAACAATTACCCAAATCGAGTCATTTCTATGTCTGGTACGGGGTAATCCTGCTACAAAATCCATATTTACTACTTCCCACTTCCAAAGAGGCACAATTATGTCTTGAGTCAATCCGCTCGGTTTCTAGTGTTCGCTTTTACTTGTCAGCTAGGACACTAAGCTATGAATTCCTTATTTCTTCATACCTGGCCACCAAAGAGATTTCTCTAATATCGTGGTACATTTTCGTTGCACCTGGGTGGAGAGAATAGCGGGCGTAATGTACCTTGCTCATAATCTGCTGGTGAAGCCCTGAAACACCTGGAACAGCGTGCTGCGGGCCTTTACATCGCAACACATCATCCTCAATTACTCCGAAAATCCGGCGTTTTTCCTTGCCGAACTCGGTCTTTGCCGAACCACCAGATCTTCATACTTCCATTCCTTTACCTCCACAACTAATGACGACACTGTGGTGTTCTGAATTACCGCTCTGTTGTCCTCTGTTTCTGCTACGCGAATAGCTAAACTGGCTAACTGGTATTCGCCAACTTGCTGTTCGGCAGCAAGTACACCAAACTCCCCATAGACGGTGGCCGAGGGCATCTGCAACTACGTTGGCTCTTCCTGGGTGATACAGAATATTTAACAGCAATTCTAACCAGCGATGCTACCGCAGATTCAACTCCCTCTGGAGTAAAGATAGTGGCTATAGGCTTTTATGATCAGTGAAAATAACCACATGGACGCCATACAAGTAATGTCTCAATATCTTCAAGGTGTGGATCAAGGTTCAGTTCTCCTAGGTAATGGATAGGATAATTCTTTTCTTGTTTCCTCAGTTATCTGGAAGCATAAGTAATTACCTTACCATGCTGCATCAACACACATCCTAACCCAATACTCGAAGTGTCACAATAAACTCGCATAACACTGCCTTTCACCCCCGGAAACTTCGCTCACATGCCTCCGTCCACCGAAACTTACTACTTTTTGCGTCGCCTTAGTCGAGGTGCCGCTATGGTGGAGAATCCTCAACAAATCTTCTATATTACCTCAATCCTAAAACTCAAGGGACTTCGATCAGAGTGGTAGGTCTCGGGGCCATGTTTTTACCGTGGCTTCATTTTCTCGCGTGTCTACCGTATACCAGCATCCGACAATATGCCCACGAAAGCTACCGAAGTTCAGCCAAAATTCACATTTAGAGAACTTGGCATATAGTCACGGTCCTTGAGAATCTGGAGCACTGCTCACAAAATGATCCTGGGTGATCTGCCTCTTAGCGAATATACCGTAATATCGTCAATAAACAATATCACGAAAAGGCCCGTATGGTCTCAAGATTCTCGCTCATCGTGTCCATAAATACCGTTGGGGCATTCGCGCCCAGAGGACATGACTAGGAATTCAATATGGCCATCTCTGGTTCTGAAGGCAGCTCAGAATGTCCTCCTACGAACTCGAACCTGATGATATCCGTACCTTAGGCAATCTGAGAACATCTCGGTCCCCGTAACTGTCCAAACAAATAATCTATTCAGGGAAGCGATACTATTCTTGACTCCGTAACCTTATTCAACTGCGGTAGTCTATACATATGTGAGTGAGCCATCCTTCTTCCTCACAAATAAAACCGGCGCACCTCAAGGTGAAGTACTGCCTAATAAAGCCCTTATCTAACAAATCTTTCACGCCTTACCTTCCGGAGCTCGCCAGAGCAATGCGATACGGAGGAATTGATATGGGTTGAGTGCCTGGTAGAAAATCAATTGCAAAATCTATTTCTTTCTAGGGAAATACCAGGCAGCTCATCCGGGGAATACGTACAGAAATTCATTAATCACTGGAATGGACAGAGAGCTTCTGAGGCCTCACCCGAACATCCTCACTCACTATGTAAATTATTATTCTAGCTAATACTGTAACTTCCCGCTGGTAGGAATAAATGGTCTTATGCTGCTTTCTATCTCGTGACTTGCCTCAGAAAGGAATGACTGCCCAATCCAGCATTTCTATATTGCACGTACTTGCCAACTATATTTATAATATGTACTTAAATACATCTGCTGACTTACTAGACCTACAATTGTTCGACGATCAAGAATCCCTATCAGATCCCTTGATAAAACCTCTTTCCTGCTATAATTGAGTCACCGACAGTGTAGATATCGAAGGGTTGCTGAAGCAACTCTGGTACAACATTGAAATTTTGAGCCACCAATGGGGTAACGTAGACAAACTAGATCCTCGATCAATCAATACATAATCGTGGTGTGAGAAAATAGTCATCATACCACATCTCGGAGATGCCTCTCAGTCCTCGCTCCCGATAATGATAGGTACAACTTCTGGGGCCCAGGCATCAACTAGAGGCCCCCGATCTACCCTGACCTCTACCTGCCGGACCCGAGGGCCTACGCTCTCTACCGAGGCCTAGGAGTCGTGGCCCCGCGACGCCCGCCCCGATTATCTCTCGTTACCTCGACTCTCGGCCGGACAGCCTCTCATCACATGAACTCCTTCGTCATAGGTAACACCCGTGGAGCCATCTCGCAAGCCCAAAGGTGGGGCCGCCTACAAATAGGGCAAGGTGGGGTGCTTTACCGCTCTTCTCCGCCCTCCTCTACCGAGGTGAATCTACCGTTTGAGAACATCCATCGACTGACCGGCCCCTGGAGAATAAATCCTACTCCCTCTCGCCGTTGTGATGAAGGTGGGGTCTAGGTGGCTGTCCGACAACCGTGATCCTCTCTGAATCTCCTCTGTATTTCATCTGATCTATCCTCGCGACGCTGCTCCCGATCTATTCTTCTACTATGTTTAGCTGTCGCCGTCTAAGGCCCTCAATAGGCTGGGCAAAGGCCCTGTACTCGAGCAATGTCCATATCCCCCCACAAAGATAGTTGTCAAACATGCCTCAATATATTATGGGTTCAGACCCATGATAAATCGGTTGACTCTAGATGGAATTGAGTCCATTGTAAAAGCTGGAGCATAGCAGCCCAAGGAATCGAACCGTAGGGCGATTCGTACACTCCTAGTCCCCTCGTCTGCAAAACCGATCCATCCTCGGCCCGTCAATTTCCCGTGGAAAATAATGATCCAGAAGGTTTCCCGAAAAGCCGGGATTCAGTCGGAGGGAAACATCTCTCCCTTGGGACCTTTCCCAACTTTCATACCACAACACAGCAATATCCCGCAGCCGGAATACCGCTAACTCAACTAATTCTGTAGACATCACATGCATGACCCGGAAGATTCTCTCTCGTGATCTAGTCCAGAAACACCGGGGTCCTCCGCTCGATCTCGACCCCCGTGAACCTGAGGACCTAGCGCCAAAATTTCGAACCTCAAACTGCCAGACCTACCTCGCCTGACTCCCCCTCGCTATTACAGTGGCACTTACTGCGCCGAGTAGCCATTATTTGTGCCAACATAACTACCGCACTTTGAATTTCCTAGTCGATGGTGTGGGTACAGACCGCTCGGAGGCGCATTCGAGTGGATCCTCGGTGAGGCGGACAGCTGAGAAGGTCGAGATGATGCGTTCTGTATCGCTCTCGCATCGAGCTGATTCTAAATGAAGTCGAGGTATCCCGCTGGTGCCTTCTCCTAACAAGGGTGGTTCGCCTTTCTACCCGTGTAGCGATGTCGCTGGTCCGCCATTTTAATCAAAACAAATAGTATGATAAGTTTTAGGGACTCAACCCCATACTGTACCGCTCATGGGAATGACTGAATATGAAGAAAGAGTAACTATCCTCTATTATGCCTTGCAGCCTCCTGCCAATGGTATGTGGTGCACAACGCATCCATGGACAAGACTCTACTAGCACGACTTGCGTACTCCGGGATACGACCTTCTCTCGATACCAAGTTTGTCACATCCCACCTTGGGGCATGATTGGCACCTCGGTGCCCTACTAAGACCCGGGACCGCTAGACTAGCTGAGCTCTACACTTCTGGTGACAGGCTGGCTCTAACTCTTGATTCAAGAAACGACGGCTATATAACGACTGTATATAACACTTCTCCTACGATTAGTCCTATAGCCACCAGAAGAAACAATAGCTACCTGCAATCAATCAATAGGGAACCTATGTGCTACGCGCTACCATGTTGTCTAGTTAGTTCTGAATCAAGAAAACAAGTGTCGAACTGCTACATGACCGACAAGCCACCACAACAAACTGAATAAGGCCCTACACTACCATCATAGACAAACTAAAACATACACACGCCTCACACGACCGATACAAATTAACCACAAGGAATATACAATCTGCAAGCCTCTAAAAACACTGATAAGATGGTCGGGACAGGGCCCCGGCCTAGCCATACTGTACAACAAAAGAAAAGAAATAAACCCTAGCCGTCTAGCTCCTGATGACAGAGCGAGAACTCCGTGGGCTACTGAATTACGGGACGGCCTCCTCGTCTATGAGTACCGCAGTAACTAATGCAGTGCCTTGCAACGAGCGTCAGTACCCATGGTACCGAGTATGCAAAGCAAACTGAACATAACTGAAGATAAATAGTAAACCTGTAGTTACCAAACACGAGATAGCAAAGACCGCTCCGGAATAGCAAAATCGCATCGAAAGCTTAACTCGTACTAGAAAAGAAGATAAGAATCATACCTGTCGATGCGGCGTCCTCGCTATTCATCAACTTAATAAGTAACACATATGTATATATATATATAGTATACAAGAACCTATACCAGCCCCCATAAGCCGGAAGGTGCCAATCAACACGCAATCTATAGACCCCTACCCTGTCAAAACCATCAAAAATAAATTCACTCCACTAACCTAGTAACTACGAGCATCCCCGCCGGCCCCCCGGGTTTGAAGCTTGGGCTCTCTGGGCCCCTGAATATAACTGTATCTGAGTTTGGAGGACTCTTGTAACTTTAATCTGAGATTTGTATCTGTACTCTGTAATTGCGGCCCGGGCGCAAGCGCGACAGGTATACCGTACGTCGACGCCCTACTATGGGGAATGCCACATCCCATCTTCGTCCAATGCGTACGGCATGCCACTTCCTGAGTGATGTGTCCTCACCCTCTAGCGGGCGAGTCGACACAACTATTAACCCCTGGGGCGGCAAGTGAACTCTAAGGGTGCCTACATATCACAAACAAGTCTCAACAAGCAACAATATTCACATATAATCATGTATATTAAATCTGAAGATACTATCCATGTTCGATAATTTCATTCTAATCTCTTGCTGAATTAAACCGACCCACACTGAGTTAAACTGAGTCTGGGATAAGATCTTTGCTGTTTGTTACTAATTTACCGACTTTATTCTAATATGACATAATAATACAAACATACTTAATACCTCAAACTTTCCTAACTTTCTTCTCCGGGAATTTATTGTATTTTACTATACTCGAATTACTAACTTGCCGAAGAAATCCAGCTTTACATACCTCAGTTGTCGGCTTTCCGCTAACTGGCACAACTCGCCTATCTTCAGCTATTTCATCCAACTTTATTCACATTCATAGCAATTAGAACTAAATTCATCAATATTTTTGAAGAAAATACTACTTTGAATATATATATAGCCAAAACTTTGACTTATTGGCAAACAGCCGAAAACTCGCTATTTCTTCGTGAAGTCTAGAAGGGAGAAATACTCAACTTTAGGTCTAGGGAGTATATTTACACTAATTTGGAGCAATTCCACTTACCTTAGCTCTAGGGACGACGATTCGCCGATCGAATTTCAGGAAACTAACTTCGTAGGAACGCTCCAGGGCAACTTAATACTTCACAACCACAGATTAATTCGAGTTTGGAACGCGTTTAATAGCGTAAAACGGACGTAACTTTTATGTTGAACCATCATTCTCCCCGCTTGGTCGTTTTTTAGAAATTAAATTGTGTGAAATGAATCTAAAATGAAGTGGAGCTTTATATAGTTGGGTCTGGAAACCCCTCCGTGGCACGCGCTGCCATCACGGGAGGGGCTCGTGGCACGTTGCCACGCGAGGGTGTCTCGCCTGCTCTCCTCCTCGCGATGGTTCAAGCAAGGCTGCCTCGCCTTCCCTAGCCTTTTTCTATCATGTATGGCACTCTAAAATCTCTTAACCAACATGCGAATAGCCATCTACATGTCAAGCACTTAGGGGTGTAACAGTTTCATTGAAAAGTCATGGGATTTTGAAATTGATTATCTTTAAATCTAATTTGGTTATGGATTTTGGTGAATTTAAAATCTTATCATAATCTATTGGTTTTAATAAGTTTTTGTGATTTAAATTAATTTTAATACTGTTGATTTGGAAGTTCTATGTATTTAAGCCTAATTATGCATGCCCCATGATGGACTGATTTATGATCTAATTACCCACTGATGATATTTATAAGCCCAACATAAATTATGATTTAAATTATAAATTTATTATGTTACCCATTATGATTTTATGAATTTCAAGTTATATGCATGATTTACGAGTATGTATGAGCCGATGAACTTATGAATTATGTTTTGGCCGACTCACGAGCCTTATGTCATGTTTAGTTCATGTATGTACAAGTATGTTTATTATTTTCATGATATAACTAGCTCATAAACTCATGCATATTATACTATGAGCACTATACCATTTGGGAGTAGTATCGAACACCGAGTAGATCTGCCCTAGGTTATGCCCTGATCTCATAAACTACGTGCCACCATAGGTATGTTAAAGACTGTCCCACCCCACACGCGCCTTTCATGGTGATATCACACTTTCATGGTTCTAGCCTTGGAAGCACGACACCCTCCCGACTAGGGTTACAAGTCAGGCTTCATGTGTGCTCATATGGGTATATTGGTTAAGAGAATCTCCCACTTTTCCTTATGATTTATGCATGTTTATGATTATGTATATGTCGGTTAAGAGAATTCCACATCGTTCTCATGATTGGATGCATGTTTATGATTATGTATATTGGCCTAATTCATGTTAAATAAAGCTTTTGTCTTATGATTATGATTATGATTGTATTACGAATGTTTTGAAAACCTTTGAGTTCTACATGTGATGTTATGATATTTGTGATATGATCATGAGGTCCTACTCTTTTGATCATTTATGAGATTTTATATATTTTAAATGTCCATTTTATCACTCTTGCATACTCAGTACCTTCCAAGTACTGACTGCATAATTTTCTATGTTGTATCATTTCATGACATGACCTTTACTCAGGATCACCCTCCTCAGTAGTGTTAAAGATATTTCTATAAGCGTACTTCGTGTGTCCTCATGTTCCGAGGGCTATATGCTTAGACTCATGCTTTTTCTTTTTAGTTTCAGAACTGTTGGGTTAGTTGGGAAATTATCCCATCAACCCATCTTTCATAATTAGAGGTTTTCAGACTACTAGTTGTATTCAGCTCTTGTATGGGATTATGTGTTGTCCTTCGTATTTATGACAAGCTTATGTTTTCTCATGTTAAGTCTTCTCGCTATGTGATGGTATTAGATGTATGCTCATTTCATGGGTTGACTTGGGGTCTCTCGGGGCTCCTTATCCTGTCTACGATCCGGTGTACGTTTAGGTCGTGACAATAAGCTTATGATTCATAAACTTTCATGCCATTTTGATAATACATCATGACTTGAACTCAAAGGACCGTAAACGTGAAATTCATAAAATCATGCGTACCTGGAAAATATTACCATAAAATTGAAATCATGATTTCATGAGGGAATTTTAGGGTCAACTGTTCCACAACCTTAATTCATCAATTGAAGCATGAGAGAATTGAACTCATAGAGAGATCATGGAGAATTTCATTAAATTAGATTTAACTCTAGAATTTCATAATTTAGAACTTGAGCAGTCGAAATCATGGGTTTGAACTTAAAAAGGGCATGAGAGTGGAAGGATTTCCATTCATAACCCCGTATACTTGGGCTTGGAGGAATCTTTATCTTGATTTCAGGAACCAAATGGGATTTAAGGTGAAGGAGATGATGAAATCCTAGCTTGACTTGAGGAATAACCTTCAACTTATGGTGCTTTGAAAGAATGGAGACTTAGGCTGGGTTAAACCCCTTAATACACCCTTTAATAAACCCAAAATTACATCACTTAGGGGTTAAAAGCTTAGAAAGTTACAAAATACCCCGAGAAAATGTATTTAAAAAGTTGAGGCTAGGCATCATGAGTCTTACCCACCTACCATGACTCGTGCTTCGTTCCATTACTTGCCGGGCCCCATTTTCAGTTCTCTGAATCTCAACTACAGCTCACCATGACTCATTGTTTCCTACAATAAGTCATACCATGACTCATTACATTGGGATTTCTCAATGCATCTAAACCATGACCCCTAACCACAAGTTGCACCATTCAACCACGACTTGTGGTATGGGCCAGTACACCTTCCATCCATTTCTAGGCTTCATCAGGACAAATGACACCACGACTCATCACTACCTCTTATGACTAAAGAGTCATCATCACTCGGCTAGGGAAGAATTGCTGCTTACTACGACTACTCCCACGACCACATGTCCCCCTACGACTGCACTCACGAGTCGCTCAGGAATTTGATGATTTTTCGCCAACGAAATTCTAAATCCCGAGTCTAGTGTTAGTAAACTTACTGTGTTACATCATCATCCTGGGGTCTCCTTTATTTTGCCCGCAGATATCCGTTTACTCCTATCACGCATCCGGCTCATGGGTCCGTGAAACTCCTTCTTTATATCTAGCTCCTTTTTAAGCTCTTCCTCAAATAATGGATGGTTGGGGCCAAACAATATGGCTGGTTGTAGAGATAATAGCTTAGCAACCTTCCTCAAAGCGTACCCAACTCAGCCCTCAAGCCCTGCACATCTAGTATCTCAGCGAACCGCTCATTGAATCGTAGGTCAAAGCCGGCTGCTTGGTGGCACTCGATGCCTCATCTATCTCGGCCTTCACCCATGACTTGACCTGCTCCATGATAACATTGACGTTCTTTTTGGTAATGGTCAGCCCTACGCCGTCTTCTGTAGGAAAGTATAAGGCACTAATACATACCAGCAGAGCCTAACTTGGAGTGGGCGCATGCCCTAGTGGATAATGTGATGGGTGTGGCTGTTATTTTTCCAGCCTGCCATTCCATATCTTCACTGGGTCAACCCTAGTGGGGCAATCCATATGCTCGCCCCCATCACGCCTCGGTGTCGGTTGTGCAGACTATACTTTAACCCGACTTCCATTGGGTTCGTCTCATGTTCGATGAGAGCAATGTTTGTTGTTCGAGTACCTCCAACCCAAGCATCGATCTCCTTTATGATACGGACACCCGACTTTATACATATCCTGTACACCAGGCTCGGGCATGGAATGATAGTGCCCACAATGCTCGATCCCTGATTTCCTCAGCTGCGATTTGAGGAATATTAATAGCATACCTTGAGATGATGCAAGCTACTAACCGCTCGATCTACACTCAAAGTGTTGTCATTTCTTGTTGGCACCAACTTGTATCGATTGTGTCCAGCAAGCCTTCACACAAAGTTCAGCAAAGCCTTGTGACTTGACTTCCACTAGTCACACATTCATCCTCTTCTCCTCAGCAATGATACTGGCTAACCACTTCACATGTTGCCGTTCGTCGTCCGCGTCACCGTTTGACCTTTTAAGGCCTCTATTCGGTGGTCAAATTTGCAAGCAGTAGATGGAGTTCGATAATCTGGACCATACAACATTTGGGCAATGGTCATCTCTGATATACCCACTGATCTCCCCCAAACTATCACTACAACATTTTAGGTCTAGGACCACACTAAATCTAGAAAATATTTATAAAATGTTGTCTAAAGTACTTTTAACCACGTTTTCAAAGGTGTAGCTTTAATTTTTAGCTTTCGACCACAAATATTTTGGCAACAGTTATAAAGTGTGTTCTATAGAGTTACAAATTACACTTTACAGATATAGCTAAATCATAAAATATTTGGCAACACTTATTTTATATATGACTACGCTTTCTTAATCATTGCTATTTTTATTCTTCTAAAACAACACTTCAAAAGTGGTGGTCTAATAGTCTTAATAAAAATTTCTCCAAATAATGAATTCTCCATACATATATATATTTCCTCCAAAATCTAAGAAAAAGACTGTACATATACAATTTCCCCCAATTTCTAATTCTATTCTAAAAATAATATGCAGATATATTACTTATACTTTCTCCAAAATTCTAAAAGGAAAATACCCCAAAATTTCGAAAATACCAACATATTCACACACAATCCTCAGAGGAAATAATGGTGATAGATTTCTTCTCCACGACCTCATGAGTTGTGTCCGTTGTCTATGGTGTATCTAATTCTCCATTCGCATAAGTCTGAAAGCTCGATATTGATCTCCGGTAACAACGACCATAGCTTTCTCTGATAATAATTTTTAATAGAGTTTTTCCGGTAACAATGGAAATAGGGTTTTTCTCTCTGGTAAAGCTCAAAATTGCTGATAGAATTTCTCCTCTGATACTAAATTTGAGAAATTGCTCCGATAGAGTTTCTTCTCCGATAAGAGTTTCTCCAATACTAAAGCTAAAAATTGCTTAAAATATTTAGTCTCTTTCAAAGCTAATTTGGGATACAGGAAGAAAATCTAGGAAATTGCTCAAACTTTCTCGGTAATAATAGCGACATAATTTGGGAAATTGCTTCAGTAGGGTTCTTATCTGATAAGCATTTTTTCTATGGTAGAAATTTATTCTTACTTTCTTCTTGGGAACTTGATGTCCTGATGCTTTCCGTGATGCCTCAATGTGATTTCTTCAACTGAAACACTAAATAGATAGCAAGTTCCTGAACACAGGGGACCAATAACATTAGAAGTTTTATATTCTTCCCTTCCTAATTTATCTGCAGCATTAGTAATCTGCAATTGTTCCACGACCTTAATTATCGATGCAAGTGCTTTCCCTATCTATTAATTATCGGCAATATTTAACATTGAATTGCCGAACTATCTTGTTTTTCGAAGATTGCAATGTATACGCCTTGTGCTTGTAATATTTTTCTTTCGTATGGAGGACCAATATGAAGAAGTACGAACTGACTCAGTCTCTAGAAAACTTCTGATTAATCAGTGCAAATCCACTATGTCAGTAGTGATATTGCAATATCCTTCTATTTTTATTTTTCACACATATTTACAATCTTAATACTTAAGCAAAGTGAACCAAAAGATGTACAACTGTAACTTCACGATGAATTCATATGTAGTAAGTTTATAGAATACTGGCAGAGTACAGTATCAAAAAGGTTTAATAGTGGACCAGCTCAGTAAATGTTGATTCCCTTGTTCAATGGTAAATTAACTATATAAGTCTAATGTACTATAGCATATTTTTGTTCCTGAATGGTGAGGGATTAATATTGGCACAACTATTTGATAGCTGAGGTCTCTGTCCATATTTGGCCACTGCAAATGTGGATTTAAGAACAAATTTGGCCTAGTAACGTCCTTCACATACATTTGGAATTACCATGTTAATTTAGTTTTGGACTTGAATGGTGAAATTGTTTATAATCACAGCCTCAAAATTTTCTCGTGAACATTCCTTATAAACTATCTAAAATAATTTAATAGTCCTCTGTTAAAAAAACAATTTAATAGTCCTTAACATTGGTTGACTTATATAGTCAACTGTCCAATTAATAGAACCAGTTTATATCCACCCATACTGTTACTTGTATGACGATTTGACTATCATCATAGGGAATATTATTGAACATCAAGGAGCTCTCTAAAAACAAAATTTACTTAAATGGAAATTTTTTTTGACTATACTCATGCACACACACATAAACATGCATGTTTCTTAAATTTCCCGTTTATTCGTGGGCAATATTTAAAGTATTTTGAGCAAAGGAAACCTCCAACATGATCAAAGCAATTTTGTTTAAATACCTTGCCTGGAATGGCACCACATTCTCATTTACCTTGTAATATTGTTGAAATATTGTCTTACCAATTCATAAATAATGGATTCACCGGCACAGTACTATTCTGATGATCCCAAATATTTTCTTTATAAATGAGCAACATAGTAGTATGATTTAAAGTTTTTATGTCACAATATGAGTTAGATCAAAGCATAACATGAAGGAGCTTATGTTATACCCTGGGAAACTCCAAGGATCAGACCCGCGAGTCAAACGGAGAAAAACTGAAAATTTGCATCAGGTTGTAGGACGACTGTTATGGGAGGTGGGTCGTGAGGGAGTGACCACGAGTCGCGATGTGACCCATGGTCAGCAGTCTAGGCATGCTCAGGCTGGGAGGAGGCCACGGGCCGAACCACGAGTCGTGGTCAGACCTACGACTCGTGAGTGTCACCTGTGGTCTGCCTTGAGGGTTGGTCAAGGCTTTGAGGCAGTAGGGGTCACGGTTGGTAACTACGAGTCGTGGTCGCCCACCACATTTGTGGGGTCCTCATGGTGTCCCCCGAGTGTTTTGGGCAGTGGTCTCATAGGACCTCGACACGAGTCGTGCCCTTGGCAACGATTCGTGAGGTCTCTCATCAGGGCCCTGGCAGTGTTTTTCCTACGTTTTAATAAGGGTGTTTTCGTAATTCCTAAGTTTCTAAGGCCTAAACTACATCGTTTTGTGTATTTTTCTAAGTGTGATAAAGGTGGTTAAGTCCCTTATGCATACCATTCCCATGCAAGAGCTTTTAGAGAGGTTTTAGGGAGATTCAAGGTCTTCTTCTCCAAGCTTCAATCAATTCCTTTCAGGGGTTTCCAAGAAACTTCAAAATCAGTCCATTCCTGTGCATAGGGTTTAAAATGGGTGAATTCTTTCACTGGGTTGTATAAGGTTACCTCCACAAACCTTGTAGGGTTGGGGCCATGACTGACTTGACGTTGGGTTCATGGCATTGATTGGTTGTTTGCATGTTATGTTTTGATTAATTGTAGACCCCATACGATGGGATTTGTTTTCCGTGTGAGTCAGTATTGGGAGTGGAATGGTAGTTCGACGGCGATTTGTAAGAGGTCGATTTATTTCCTATCTTAAGGGCAAGAAGCTGGATTTTTAAGGGCTGATGTACCATCTAGTTAGGTTAAGGATGTCGAGTCTGGAGACCCCGACTATTCAGTCAGTTTCAGTAGTATGTGAGTATCCGTGAGGTGTTCCCCAATGATTGCCAGTGTCCCTCCCCTACCGGGAGATTGATTTCTGCATAGACTTTCTTCCTAACACGCGCCTCTATATCCATTCCCTTACAGAATGGATCAAGTCGAGCTAAAGGAGCTAAAAGAATAGTTGAAGGACTTGTTGGATATGGGTTTCATTAGACCGAGCAAGTCTCCATGGGGTGCACCGATTCTCTTTGTTCGAAAGAAGGATGGGCCCCTTCAAATGTGTATTGACTATCGGCAGCCGAAGGTCACTGTCAAGAATAGTGGTACCCTTACCCAGGATTGATGATTTATTTGATCAGTCAGGTGTTTCTCGAATATAGATCTCAGGTTCGGATACCATCAACTTAGAGTTTGGGAGTGTGATATCTCCAAGACAAATTTAGAACTCTGCATGGCCATTATGAGTTTGTAGTTATGTCATTTGGACTAACTAACGGTCCTACAGCTTTCATGGACTTTATGAACAGGTTGTTCAAGCAATACTTGGATGTGTTCGTAATTGTGTTCATCGATGATTTCCTTATATACTCCCGGGAGGAGGGAGCATGCTACTCACTTGTGTATAGTGCTTCAAGTCCTCAAGAATCGTCGCTATATGCAACATTCAACAAATGTGAGTTTTGGTTGGACTCGGTGGCATTTCTAGGCCATGTGGTTTTAGGTGAAGGCATCAAGGTAGATTTCTAGAAAATCTAAGCGGTGAATAATTGGCCTAGAATGGTGAATCATTAAGAAATTTGGAGTTTTTGGGCCTAGCATTACTACCGGAGATTTGTTAAGGGTTTCTCATCTATTGCAGCACCTTTGACTAAGTTGACTCAGAAAAAGGTGATGTTCCAATTGTCGGATGCTTGTGAGAAAAGCTTCCAAGAGTTGAAGACCTCGACTCACATCGTAAAGATCAAGCAGCACTCTACCCGAGGGTACCGATGGCTTTGTAGTGTATTGTGATGCTTCGAGAGTCGGATCGATGTGTGTTGATGCAGCATGGGAAGGTAATAGCATATGCCTCAAGACAGCTGAAATTTCATGAAAAGTATTATTCGACCAATGCTCTTGAGTTCGCCGGCGGTGTGTTTGCATTGAAGATATGGCGGCACAGAGTATGGGGTGCACGTGGACATATTCACGATCACAAGAGCTTCCAATACATGTTCACACACGTAAATACCTAAATTTTCAACAAAGAAGGTAGTTGAGCACAAAGGACTACGACATGAGTGTCCTCTACCACCCCGACAAGGCTAATGTGGTTATTGATGTGCTTAGTAGGCTCTCTATGGAGTGTGTCCTATTGTGGAAGAGGGAAGGAAAGAGCTGTGAGTGAGGTCCATCACTTGGAAAGGTTGGGGGTTAGAGTGATCAACCTGACCGATGGCAGCGTTGTTGTGCATAATAGGTCACAATCGCCCTGGTGGTTGATGTTAAATCTAGTAGCATGAGGACCCAATTCTTGAGAGAACTGAGAAAGGCATATAGAGTTGGTAGGCAGAGGTTTTCCTAAGGGCAGGCTGCAGCAACAATGTTTGCAGTCTTCAGATGTTGAGTAATTTGACATTTGCAACAGGTGGCAGAGAAATTTTGCTATTCTATCCATCTAGATCCACTTAAGATGTATCGACGGCAGAAATCTATTGGTGGGATGGTATGAAGAGGATGTCGGTATCTATAGCCAAATGTGCTAATCACAAATAAAGGATGGTCGAGCATCAAAGACTGAGAGGCATACTTCACGATATTAGCATCCCCAATCTGGAAGTTGGAAAAGATTAATATGGACTTCATTACGTGCCTACCATACTGGCCGGGCTCATTTGGGTGGTGGCCAACAAAGTAACTAAGGCTAGTGATCTTTGGCATAATTAAGTGCCCAAGTGCTATTTTATAGCTTAATTTAGTCATGTTTGTCTAATTATACACTTACATTCTTACACGATTTTGTGTAAATTTGGGTATGCACTATCCAACATGATTAGTCCTTGTTTTGTAGGTGTAAAATGCATATAAGGGACTAAATAATGATTGGTAAAGTGAAAGAATGGATTTGGAATAGAATTGCAAAAGTTGGCAAGAAAGCATGTCATGGCAAGGCTGGCCGCGCTAGGCAGCGTGCCACACTAGGCGTGTGTCGCGCCCAGCCGTGCCACGCTGCGCGGGAAGGCGCGAGATGGAGGATGCAATCCCACGGCGCTCACGCCAGCCGTCGCCGTGCCACACTAGGCACCGCTGCGTGCCACAGCCGTATCACGCAGCTACCGCGCTCATGCCTCGCCAAATCATCATTTTAATGCGATTTCCAGTGAGTCTACGCTACTCCGTGGCACGGAGGCAAATTGGTGCGTTCATCTCTGTGCCACAGAGCCATTCCATGACGGGCCAAAATTTGTAAATTCCCTATTTACTATAAATTAAACCCTTAGCTTCCAAAATCAAAATGTCACGAAATATTTTATGAAAATCGTAGAGGAGCGAAGGGAGAAGTGGAGAACTCACCTAGGGTTCACCAATTTTACATTCTCTATTACCTATTCTTGTAAGTACACACTCTCAACATGTTTTTGAGTTATTGTATGAACATGAGAGGCTAAAACCCTTCCTCTAGGGTTGAGGCCACGTTATATGATTGTAATTGCATTAATTTATTTTGGTTTGAGATGTTAATTATTGTTTTGTCTGACGTTCTTCATTATTATTTTTTTAATGCTTGATCACCATGAAAACATACATGTTAAGCTTAGGTAAAAGCTTGAAAGAGCAACCCTAGGCCGTAACATAGGAATGTAGGGAGCAAGTTCTTATCTTTTAGCAATATGATTTACAATTAGGATAGAAATTATACCTAAATTGCCTTGCTTGATTTAGGAAACGGGATGATAGCAAGACACCGACTTAGAATTATCACTCTACCACTCGTAGAAGTAGTTGGTGAAGCCAAGTTAGGTTAAATGATTAGAGGCATATAAAGTCCTAATCTAGGAGCACAAACCCGCAAACCACATCCATGTAGTTGAATTGCCCACGAACTAAGATGTCACATCCCCTCGCTCGTCAATGTAGTTGTGAGGCTAGTTTGTCGTGTTTAGAGGCTCAAGAAACCATGAATGTCGCATATTCCAACTATGTGAGACAACAATTGATAATATCATACTTGAACCATTACGAAGTGTGGCATTGCATGATTATCCGGCCTTAACTTTAGTTGCTTATATTGTTTCCAGATTGTTATGTGACCACCCCAAAACTTACTTCTATAATTTACCAAAAACTTATATAATCAACACTTGGAAAGTAATTTTAAAACTTGAAAACTTAAATTTGTCAATTGGTCCAGCCTCGTGGGTTCGACATCCCAGCCTTCAAAAGGGCCACTATATTAATTGGCATGCACCGCTTGCCACAGTGCGCTGGAGCGCAAATTAGTTTTTGGACTTCATCTAGCCAAAACCCGGATTCAGCAGATTATTATGCTAAATTTTATATTCGGGAGTTGGTTCACTTCATGGAGTGCCTTGTCTATTATTTCAGACCGAGGACCTCGCCTTTAGCTCCCGTCACATGCTTCTTAGAAGGGACTTGGGACTAAGTCAGCCTTCAAGACGCCTTTTATCCACAAACGGACGGCCATGCAGAAAAATCGCACTCGGAGGATATGTTGAGGGCATGTTATGGATTTCAAGGGCGTTGGGATGATCATTTGCCCTTGATCGACTTTGCCTATAAAACTATTACTCTAGTATTCAGATGGAACCACTAGAGGCTCTTTGCGGCGAAGGTGTAATCGCCAATCTGGATGGTTTGAGGTTGGTGAGGCAGCCATGATAGGACCCGATTCGGTTCATGAGGCCATAGTAAAGGTCCAGTTGATAAGGAACCAGTTAAAAACTGCTCAGAGTTATTAGAAATCATATGTTGATGTGAGGAGAAGGGATCTGGAGTATGATGTGGATGAATGGATATTTCTAAAGGGCTTCCCATGAAGGAAATGATGTTCGTAAAGAAAGGGAAACTCGCTCCCCGCTATGTTGGTCTACCGGGTTGTGGGGAGAGTTGCAAGGTGGCGTATGAGTTGGCCTTGCCCTCGAGTTACTTTAGTTCATCCTCGTGTTTCATGTGTTACTGAAATTGCTTGGGTGATCCAAATTTTTAGTAATCCCGATGGACAATGTTGGCATAAAGGATAGTCAAGAATGAAGGAATTTCGGTGAAAATCTTAGATTGTCAAGTCAGTAAGCTAAGGAACAAAGAAGCAGCTTTCTGTAGTTAAAGTACTGTGGAGAAACCATCATGTTGAAGGAGCTATGTGGTCGGGCGATATGATGGATAAAATGCCCTCACTGCTCTAAACCTACTGGCCGCTGAGGTATCGCTTTCAAGCCTCTAATAAGTTTTCATGTTCCGTTCGAAGCATACAAGTTTTTTTATGATATGGCATATGTATGTGGTGTCTGAATTCACTCGCCATATATAGTACTTTCTGAAAGTTGGGTCAATTCGTTAGTTTTCAGCTTAAATAATCAATATTTCTATATGGTGATTGCTTGTTTCTTTGTTTTCTACATATTTCTAACATTCAAGGACGAATGTTCCCAAGGGGGAGATATTGTTATACACCGGGAACCCAAGACTGTGACCCGGGAGTCAAAACGAGAAAACAGGAAATTTGCATCAGGTTGCGGGACCACTCAGAGGTGGGTCATAGCAGCGACCACGAGCTGTGATGTAACCCGTGGTTAGCAAAGCTGGGCATGCTCGCTGAGAGCAGCCACGGCATGACCACAAGTCGTGGTCAGACCTCACGACTCGTGAGGTCACCCGGGTCCGCCTTGGAGGGTTGGTCAAGGCTTTGAGGTAGTAGGGATCACGGGTGACCATGAGTCGTGGTCGCCCACCACGATCCATAGGTCCCTCGTGGTGTCCCCTGAGCTTGTTTGGGGCAGGACTTCAATGGGTCCCTGCTGACATGAGTCGTGCCTGGCAACGACTTGTGAGGTCCTTCGTGGAGCCTCCAACAGTGTTTTTTTCCTGCGTTTAATAAGGGCGTTTTCAGAATTTCTAAGTTTGCAAGGCCTAAAATATCTTTTTTGTGTATTTTTCTGGAGTGTGATAAGGTGGGTTAAGTCCGTATGCATACCCATTCCCATGGTAGAGCTTTTTAGAGAGGTTTTAGGGATATTTAAGATCTTCTCCAAGCTTCCATCAATTTCTTTGTGGGTTTTCAAGGAACATCGAAATCCATCCATTCCTGTATGAGGTTTGAATGGGTGAATACTTTCACACCCATGCCCAAATTCCGTTTTAATACATAAATTCTCCCATTAAGTCTTATGGGGTTTTACCCAAAATGCATGAAAATGTGATTTCTCTTTATGGGCAAGGATTTAATTGAGTTTTAATTATTGAATTATGAATGATGGGCAGGTTTTATATTATTTTCTTTAAAATCATGTTTCAAGCTTTTCAAATCTAAAATGCCCATTGATGAATGTTCATGAAAGTTATGATTTATGATGAATATTAAATATTTTGAGTTTATTGATGATGGAAAAGCATGATTTCAAGTTTCCATGTTTATGAGCATATGTTTGAAAGAATGGATATGTTAAAGTATTGGGCAATGCCCACATGTTGAAGAATTATTTACGATTTATTAAATGAATTGCATGATTTTTCAATTTATGATGTTGGCCGATGAAAAGGGCCTTTGATTCTTGGCTAAGCATGTTTTAAAGGGGATCAATGATGATAAATGTTATATTTTAGCCAATGGATCTTAATGCATGATGTTATTGATTTACGTATGAGCCTATATGCATGTTTTGGGAGCCGTGTCTAGCACCGAGCAGCCCGGAGTTCAAAGTTTTACGCCGATGTCTCATAACCACATGCCACCGTGGGTTTCTAATGATATATTGTATTTATAATAATCCCCTCAAATGTGATATCACTCCTAATGCACGAGCCTTGCCTGGCAAGCCAGGGTCGGCTCTGCCCACTTGAGTGAGATAGTTGGGGCATCATGAAAGGCTCTACCATGATGGTGTCGATTATGACGATTCCTCCCATTGTTCAACATGTTTTATACATTGTTACATTTATGCTATTGTATCAATTTATGTTTTGATAAAGTTTGCTTACGATTATAATAATGAATGATTTATGAATGATTTGAAAGCCTTGAGCCTTATGTTTTCTTATGGAGTTTATGATATATGCATGATGTCCTTCTCCTATGTTTACTTATGAGTTTTACTTTACTTTTAAATGTCTGTTTTACTTACCTTGCATTCTTGGTACATGTCACTATAGTGACCGCATACTTTCTGTGTTGTATCGTTTCATGATACAAAGTCCGGATCTCAGGCTCGTCCTCATCCTTAGTCCATCTCCGCTCTCGCTCTCAGATTATTGGTGTGTCCTCATGTTTCGAGGGCCGATTGACAGACTTTTATATTATCTTGTGTTTCAGTATTGGTCGAGTTAGTTGTGGATGTCGTCCCATCAACCCATCGTATGTAGTAGAGTCTTTCAGACAGTATGAAGTACTTATCTTACGTGTATGTCCAGTATATTCAGATGTTACACTATGTTTATGTTTCCGCTATGTTTTATGCTAAGTATTCCGCTTTATTAAATGAGATTAACTATATGCATGTGCCATGGGTCGACTTGGGTTCTTTCGGGGTCCCTCGTCCCATGTCTACGAACCGGGTGTACGTTTGGGTCATGACAACTTATGAGTTAAAATAAATTAGAAACTACAAAGACATTGCGCTTCCAACCATGAATATTGTACACTTTGGAAGCTCTTAAAAATATAAATGCACTAGAATAGCTAACTAATCTACTAGGTTGGGGGATTACTGGATGGTTAACAGTGTGGAAATATAGTCTGGATAAATATTGATCACTATCAAGTTGTTACAAGTTTGAATATCATCCTTTTGCTAAATCACAGAACCACTTTTTGAGGTGACAGTGGGTCGTAAGCCAGTGACAGCATTCAAGCTCAGCCTAGAAGGTAACAAGCAAAACTGTCTTTCAGTCAATTTCCAGCACTTTGTTTCCCTTTCTAAGATCCTTCAACCCCACTGGGATGCGCACTTGATTTCTCTCCTTTTAAATTCTCATCCAACAAAATCAATACTACAAAAATGTATTGTCCTATAGGATGTATGTGTGTTCAATTTTATCTTGTGGTGCTAATATTTATTTTCATGCATATGTTACTTGATAATTTACATATGGTAAACTTGAAGTTTGGCCCAATATAAGTCTCATGACTTGGTAATAAATTCTTATTCTCTTTATTTTTTATTATTCTACTGCTTTGCAATATCTTATTTTTAAAAATTACTCGTGATTTATAGAATCTATTTGTTAAGTATAGTTAATTCTTAAATGAATCTATATTTAAAATTTAATATTGCTATTGATTTTTAGGTTTTCAAAAGATCTAACCAAGGCATGGATGGATTTTCCAAGGTATAGTGAAGACTATGAAGATGGTGTTAAACATTTCTTGGACTTTGCTTATTCTGAAGGAGATCCATGTGGCGATGAAATTCAATGTCCATGTGATAATTGAAGCAATATCCTTTGGTATCAAAGAGATGTAGTATATGATCATTTAATAGCCAAATATTTTGTTAAAGGTTATACAAGATGGATTAATCATGGGGAATGGAAAATTCCTGTAGATGTTGATGATGAAGTTAACTCATAAGAAGACATTGATGGATTGTTGAATGATCAATTTAGAGATGTTGCACAAGTGAAAGGAGTTTATGAAGGCCAAAATGAAGATGCCAAAAAGTTCTACAAGTTACTTGATGAGGCAAGCCAAGAGTTATATCCTGGTTGTAAAGAGTTCTCTAAATTATCATTCATAATTTGGCTATATTTGTTGAAGTGTCTACATAGATGGACCAATGCATCTTTTACCTCCCTCTTAGAGTTATATAAAGAGGCTATGCCTGAGTTGAACATATTTTTATCCTACTATCAAGCTAGGTATATGGTAATGGATCTAGGTCTTGATTATAAAAAAATGATGCATGTCCGAATGACTGCATGTTGTTTAGGAATGAGTATAAAGATCATAAATATTTCCATGTTTATGGAGCTTCTCGATATATTGAATATCCTGAAGTGAATATCCTAAAGAAGATAGCAAGCTTAAGTCTTCCAAAAAAGCTCATCATTTTATTGTTAAAACATTGAGACACTTCCCATTAATTCCAAGACTCAAAAGGCTATTTATGTGCTCAAAGACGGCGATAAATTGAGGTGGCATGATGAGGGGCATTCCAAAGATGGAAAGTTAAGGCATCTTGCCGATGGCTAAGCATGGAAAGACTCTGATCATTGTTATCCAAATTTTGCAAAAAATTCTCTCTGTTATAGACTTCGCTTGTCAAGTGATGGATTCAATTCATTTAGGACCATGAACATAACTCATAGCACATGGCCAGTTATCTTAATGGTGTATAATTTTCCTCTTGGGATATGCATGAAACAATAATATTGCATGCTTTCTTTGCTAATATTTGGGTCACGATCTCCTGAAAATGACATTGACATTTATCTGCAATCATTAATAGAAGAGTTTAATGAGTTTTGGCAGTTAGGGGTAGAGACATATGATGCTTCAAGAAATCAAGCCTTTCAAATGCGAGCAACTCTTATGTGGACCATTAGTGACTTTCCCGCATATGCTATGTTTTCTGAAAGGAGTACAAAAGAAAAGTTTCCTTGTCCTTGTTGCAATTATGGTAATAATTCTGCTATCTAAAACATAGTCGGAAAAAGTATTACATGGACCATCTTGTTTTTCTACCCATGGATCATCCATGGAGATCTAAGAAATAGTCTTTCAATGGGAAAACAGAATTTAGGCCTCCTCCACAATAGTTGAAGTGAACTAAAATATGTTACAAAATGTTGAAAATGTGTTTGGGAAGAAGCAATAGAGATCAAATTCTAGCCCTTGGAAAAAAAGATCAATTTTTTTAATTACCTTATTGGTAACAAAACTCGCAAACCCACAATCTTGATGTAATTCATATTGAGAAGAACATATTTGATAACGTAATTGGAATACTTTTGGAAATATCTGGCAAGAAGAAGGATCATGAAAATTCTTGTTATGACCTCAAAGAGATGGACATTAGGAAGAACCTTCAACCGACAGATACAATGGATGGCAAAAAGATAAAGCTTGCACAAGCATACTTCTTTATGACTAAGGGAAAAAGATCTGCTTTTTGTACTGTTTTGAAGAAGGCAAAGCTACCCGATGGTAGTGCTTCCAATATTTCTTGATGTATGCAACTAGCTGAAAGAAAATTTTCTAATTATAAGACTTAGGATGCTCATTTCATGTGGTATTACTTGTTGCCAATACCAATTAAAAGCATACTTATGGATAATGTTGCTATTTTTTTTATTCATTTAAGATTTTTTTTCTTCTCTTATGTCAAAAGGTTATCACACTACAAGAGCTAGGTTGTTTGGAAGCAGAGACTAGAGAAACAATGAATCAGTTAGAGAGGATATTTCCTCCATGTTTTTTTGATATAATGGTTCATTTGCTGATTCATTTTCCAAATGAGATAAGATTAGGAGGTCCAGTTTAGTGGTCGATGGATATATCCTTCTGGAAGATTTATATGTAAGTTAAAGTCGTATGTTCGCAACAAAATTCATCCAGAAGGATCTACTACTAAAGCGTATGTGGTTGAAGAGTGTTTAAATGTCACGATCCGAGTCTATACCCTGGACGAGATACGTTACTTGGAATCACAAGTAACCCCAAGCCATCCATAGTCTATTATAACATTGGTAATTTGAGTAATCATAGCGGAAGATTAAATATTAAAACCATTAATAAAAGCTCATACATCTGAAAGAAAAACTAAAACTCTGAATCTATGTCTGAAACACATCTACAACTGATTTGTTGGGACAAGTCCCCAGCTAACTCTAATGTCTAACTGAATAAAAATACTGAAGAAAATAAATATCATCCTTGAAAGATGAGGACTCACCACTGGTATAGCTGATATCACCTGAAGAAGATCTACTAGCGGTGCTGAGGTTGAGAACCTGCGCCTGTATCATATTACGGTACAACATAGAAGGTATGCGTTAGTACATTTAATGTACTGAGTAAGTGGGAGAAAATATAACATAAGGAATAAATAAATGAACTGTAATGACATGCAATGACCAACTGAAATACTGAAACTGAACAAACCGAAATATAACTGAAATGGTAAAAATGACCCTATCTTATGGGCATAGACATGCCCGAATCTGAGATTCTGATCTGAACTAACTGTACTGAACTGAACCGAACGGAGTAAACTGAAACTATTTTGAGCTAAGCTAAATTGAGACTGTACTGACTAGTGGGAGAGTCTATAACCGACAAATAATCATGTGAGCTAGACGTGGAGTCCGATGTATACACCTCATCGATAGGACCCAATATATCTTACGAGGGTATAAAGGCATGAACTGGGTGATCACAAGTTTGGGGTCATAGGGAAAATAAAATAACCTACGGTGGCAACATAGTTCAGGGAACCTGGGTGCACTGGAACCTCGGTCTGCTTAGTGCTAAGTCCTACTCCCACTGGATAGTTCTAGACTGACTACTAAGCAGATATCTCAAAACTAGGGTCCAAGACTAAGTCAGGAATACTTATCTGGAAGTACCTTAAGAGTCTTGTGGAATCAAATTATGTAACTGGTGTTCTAAGACTGGCCAGAGCTGCTTATCTGGAAGCGTCACAGCAGTCTAAAGAACAAACTGAAATATGAAGCTGGGGGTCCTAAGACACGTCAGAGCTGCTTATCTATAAGTTTCATAACCATCTAAAGAACCACTTAAATATGATATCTGAGTCTAATAACTGATAACTGGGAGGCACCACTAACACCTCAAGAGAAGACTGTAGTCAAACTGATCAACTAATATTTCTAAATAATACTGAGAACACTGATATTCTGACTAAAGCTGGACTAGCATGCAATTTACTGAGATTTCAACTAGTTTTAACAATATGGAAATCCCAACACTAAAAGAATCAAGCAACAGGAAATAACTAGTCCAATATGCAAGATTCTAATTTACTGAACTGAGAAGCTAGGGCTAAATCATTCACCAAGGTGCTAGTTTCCAAAAAAATTCTAGGATTTGGGAAAAATATAGTGGATAATATCATGAATAATATTCCACTAGAAATTTATAAAATTCTATCTGAAATCCTTTTACATTTCGAAACCACAGGGCTATAACTGATAGAAAATTTGGAGTGAGTTTTGGGGACACAAAGGAAGAAAAATTCCATTGTTGAATTTCCACATTCTTGTTGAAGAAATTCCTGAGAGAATCCCTTGAGAATCTGAGAAGAAACTGACTGCCCTAACTCTTGCTTTGAGTGTTTTTGAGAGATGTTTTACGGACTGAATTTCTGAAGGAATGAGATGGGTGAAGTAATTATCGATTACCCCTCTAAATTCCCTGAAAATAACAAAAAACAACGTAGTTTAGGGATAAAAAAATGGGATATTACAAAAATAACCTTGGGAAAATATGGAAAAATTGTTGACAGGGACCAACAGTCACTCAATAAGTCATTGGTTGAGACCACGACTCATTGGTACCAGTCGTTGGTCCTAAGGCCTGCGTTCTGGGCTCACTGGAACTGACAACGAGAGGTACCATGACTCATTGAATGAACCAACGGGTCATTGGTTCCTCCCATGGTCATTGGGGAGGACTGACACAATGACTCGTTGGTGGACCCAACGGGTCACTGTGTCCAGTCTTCATCCCCATTTGAACAAGTCTGAGGATTCCTAAACTTGACACCACGGGTGGTCACAATGACTTGTTGTGGTATACAATGGGTCGTTGTCACCACTCGTTATCACTGAAGGAAGTTTCTAGGACTCTTAACCAACGACTCATACCACAAGTCATTGTATCACACGACGACTCGTTGGTTGAGTTGTGGAGTCCTGGAAGAGGGACTTCTGAGATGGGACCAACAAGTGAAAGGACGACTCATTGTTCCTCACAATAGGTCATTCCATGTATCGTTGGTTCCGGAAGGACTAAATAGGACTGACCACGACTGACACAACGAGTCATTGGAGCTGACCACGACTCGTTGTCTTGGTCATTTTGAGGAAATTTTTTTGGTTTGTTCTAGATTTTTCTTGCAAGGTCTGAGATTGGTCTAGGAATGTTTCGAGGTGTTACAATATCTCCCCCTTGGAATCATTCATCCTCGAATGAAGGCTAAAACTGCTGAAAAAGCTAGTAAAAGAGCTACAATTCCCAAACTGAGACTATGAGCTTGTTTCTAATAGAGCAACTGATTCCGAACTGACTTAACCATGCTAACAGAGTTGGTTCAACTATAATGCAAATTGAAAATATGAATAGAGCTGATGAGTGCGGAACTGAACAGAGTATTGAAGAGGGATTTAGTACCTGATGCTGGAACTGAACTGGAAAGGAATAAATGAGGCTATCTGGCCATCATGTCTGCTTCTGCTTCCCATGTGGCTCCCTCAACTAGCTAGTTCCTCCACAAAACTTTCACTGAAGCGACTTCCTTGTTTTTCATCTTACAAACCTGACGGTCAAGGATCTGAACTAGGACCTCTTCATAAGAGAGATCATCTTTCACTCCGACACTGTCTAGTGGCACAACTGAAGTTGGATCACCGAAGCACTTCTTTAGTAGTGTATGGAATACTGGGTGCACAGATGCTAACTCTAGAGGTAATTCTAACTTATATACCACACTACCAATTCGCTTCAGAATTCTGTAGGGTCCCACATATCTCAGACTGAGTTTTCCTTTCTTCCCAAACTTCATCACCCCCTTTATGGGTGAAATTTTCAAATAAACCCAATCATCTACTACAAACTCTAACACTCTTCTCCTCACATCAACATAGGATTTTTGTCGGCTTTGCGCTGTTTTCATCCTCTCTCTGATAAGTTGCACCTTCTGCATAGCTTCATGAATTGAGTTTGGCCCTATCAGGGTAGCTTCACCAACCTCAAACCACCCTATAGGAGACCTAAATATCCTACCATATAGTGCCTCAAATGGGGCCATCTGGATACTGGAGTGGTAGCTGTTGTTGTACGCAAACTCGATGAGAGGTAGGTGATCATCCCAATTGCCTTTGAAATCGATCACACACGCTCTCAGAATATATTCCATGGTCTTGATAGTCTGTTCATCTTGTCCATCAGTCTGAGGGTGAAAAGAAAAGCGTAGCTTGACCTGGGTACTGAGTCCTTCCTGTAATGACTTTCAGAAATGCAAGGTGTACTAGGTACCTCTATCTGAAATAATGGAAAAGGGCACCCCATGAAATCTGACCAACTCCTGGACATATAACCTAGCATAATCCTTAGCTGAGTCTGTAGTTTTAACTGGGAGGAAAAGTGCTGACTTGGTCATTTTGTCTACTATCACCTAAATTGAGTCATGCTGCCGACGCGTACGAGGTAGACATGTAATAAATTCCATATTTACTTATTACCACTTCCATATGGGTATGCTAATATCCTGTGTCATACCCCTAGGTCTCTGATGTTCCACCTTAACCCGCTAACAGTTCGGGCATTTAGCCACAAATTCTGCTATGTCTCTTTTCATGCCGTTCCACCAGTAAATATCCCGCAGATCATGGTATATCTTAGTGGCACCTGGGTGGATAGAATATATTGAACTGTGTGCTTCAGCCATTATCTACTGTCTCAAGTCACCTACATCTGGTACACATAGTCTCCCCTGGTAACGTTTTACATCATCTCCCCCTTTGGAGAAAGCCTCCACTTCTTTTTTGAGAACTGCCTCCTTTAGCTTAAGTAGTATGGGATCTTCATCCTGCCTTGACCTAACTTAAATGACTAAGGAGGAATCTGATCCGCTCTGCAGTACTATTCCGCCCTCAGCCGAATCAGCTAACGGTACTCCCAACCGAGCTAACCTTGAATATCCTTTGCTAGGTTTTCTCTGTTCTCTTCAACATGAGCCACGCTCCCCATAGACATCCTACTTAGGGCATCAGCCACCATATTGGCTTTGCCCCAATGGTACAACATACTCATGTCATAATCCTTCAATAGCTAAAACTACCTTTTCTGACGAAGATTTAAATCATTCTAATTGAATACATACTGAAGGCTCTTGTGACTGGTGAAAACATCCACATGATCCCTGTAAAGGTAGCGCCTTCATATTTTTAACGCAAACACCACTGCTTCCAACTAAAGGTTATGAGTCGGATAGGTCTTTTCATGAACCTTGAGCTGTTTGGATGTGTAAGCTGTCACCTTACCCCGCTGCATCAGAATGCAACCGAGTCCAACTTTGGAAGCATCACAATACACTACAAACCCATTTGTTCCTTTCGGTGAGGTTAACACTGGAGCGGTAGTGAGTCTAGTCTTTAACTCCTAAAAACTCTTCTCACAAGCATCTGACCACTAAAATTTCACCTTTTTCTTAGTCAGCCTAGTCAGAGGAGATGAAATAGAGGAAAAACCTTCCATAAAATGTTGGTAATAACTGACTTGACTCAAGAAACTTCCTATTTTGGTTGGGGAAGTAGGTCATGGCCAGTATTTCATCGTTTCTATCATTTGAAGATCTACCTGAATACCCTCACTCGAGACCAAGTGACCAACAAAACTCACAGACTTCATCTAGAATTCACATTTGCTGAACTTAGCGAACAACTGGCCGTCTATGAGCATCTGTAGCACTATCCTCAAAGGGTTAGCATGTTCTTCCTCTCTTTTGGAGTATACCAAAATGTCGTCAATGAATACGATGATGAACATATCTAGATACGGCTTGAAAAGCCTGATCATTAGGTCCATGAAAGCCATGGTGGCATTAGTTAGTCCAAAGGACATAACCACGAATTCGTAGTGACTATATCGAGTTCTAAAAGCTATTTTTGGTATGTCACAATCTCGAACTCTTAGCTGATGATACCCCGACCTGAGATCTACCTTGGAGAAACAACTGGCTCCCTGAAGCTGATCGAACAGGTAATCAGTCCTGGGTAGAGGATACCTGTTCTTAAAACTGTTACCTTCTTCAATTGGGAGTAATCGATACACATTCTGAGGGTACCATCTTTCTTTCGCACGAATAATACTAGAGCACCCCACGGAGAGATGCTGGGCCTGATGAAACCTTTATCAAGAAGGTCCTTTAGCTGCTCCTTGAACTCCTTAAGCTTAGCTAGAGCCATTCTATAAGGAGGGATGGGGATGGGCTGATTGTCTGGAAGAAGGTCTATGTCGAAGTCTATTTCCCACTCAGGAGGGACTCTGGAAAGATCATCGGGAAACACATCAGAGAATTTGCTGACAACTGGAACTGACTGATTAGTTGGAGTCTTAGAACTAGAATCTTTGACCGAACTAGATGATAAATACACCCTTTATAAATAAGATTTCTTTCCTTAAGGTAGGAAATAAACTGACCCTTAGGCGTTGAACTACTTCTTATCCATTCTAAAACTAGCTCATTAGGGAACTAAAATCTAATGACTCTAGTTCCGTAGCCGACTGAGGCATAACCAGAGTGTAACCAATCCATGCCAAGAATGAGATTGAAATCGACCATGTCTAACTCTACGAGATCAGCTGGAATGACCTTATTTAAGATTGAGATTGGGCAGTTTTTATACACCTGGCTGGCTCTAATTGACTCACAAGCCGGGGTAGAGACTTAGAATGATTCTGAAAGGACTTCTGAACTGATATCACACTGGACAACTACATAGGGAGTCACGAACGATAGTGTGGCTCCTGGATATAGTAGGGCATAGACATCTAGATGGAAAAGAAATAAAACATACCCGTGACCACATTAGGTGAGATCTCCTAGTCCTGACGAGAGGACAAAGCATAAAAATAGTTTCGGGGCTAACTGGCATCTGTACCTGAAGTGTTGGCCTACAGAGTTGGTCGGCCTGCTGGAGCTGCTGAAGCGGTAGTCTGTGATCTCCCCCGTCCTACTGACGGGCATTTCTAAGCTGGTGACCTAGCTGTCCACACCCAAAGCAACCATCTCGGCCTTGAAGGCATTCCCTTGGATGGTCCTTTCCATACTTAGGGCAATCTGGGTAGTGGTTGTTGGTGCTATGACTCTGGGACGGTGAGTCAGATGCTCCACCCCTTCGATCCTTGCGGGACTGAAAGTAGGGGCACTGGTTGAAATGAGTGTTAGAGCCCTTTGCTGTTGTTGCTGCTACTGTTGTTGTGGGCGGCTACTACCGCTAGACCTCTGGTGGCCATAATCTAATTGGCCAGTCCTAGCCTTCTTATTCCCCCGCTCCATGTCTTTCTTCTTTTCTGCCTCAATCTGCTGGGCATGAACGATGAGACTGGAGAGGTCAATATCCTTGATGAGCATTGTTGTCCTGCACCCTTAAGGACCAAGTTTGATACTCTGTTAACGAACATAAGCATACCATCCCTTGGCTCGGCTACCATCTCGTGAGCATATCTTGACAACTATGTGAATTCCAATGCATACTCTTCCACAGTTTTGTTGCCCTGTTTCAAATTCATGAATTCTTCCACCTTAGCCTCCCTTAGCTCCCGAGGGAAGAATCTGTCTAGGAAGGATGTTATGAACTCCTCCCACTCCATCGGTTCCACTCCTACTGGTCTCCCTTCTTTCCACTGATCGTACCAGATCTGGGCTACCCCTTTATACTGGTAGGAAGCTAGGTTAGCACCTCAGTGGAGCTAACACCCATAATATGGGTGATCTTCTGAATCTCATCCATGAACTCATATGGGTCCTCGACCATCTTAGATCCATGAAAGACTGGAGGGTTCATTCGGGTGAAGTCCCGAACTCAGGCAGCTACTGCGGACCCATTTTTGTTAACTGGAACCACCTGCTGCTTCACTTGGTTCGTGACTGTCCATGCTAGCAGTTGGATTACCGCTCTAAACTCTGCTGAGGAAACTTGGTCATCTTGAGGGGCTGCTAGAGATGGTAGGGCAGGTCGGTTAGAGTTGCCGGCCCTTCTTCCATTGCCAATGTCTTGGAGGAATTATTTCACCGAAAGGAAATTGAGCACGATTAGGAGAACATTTCTGGAATTGAACTTCAACGCACGATAAAGAATATGAACAAAAGGGATTTTTCCTAATAATGTCTCGTAGCCTCCCCATCATAAGTGTGGCCCGCTTCACACCTATGAAAAGGACTCTACTTGACCCGACATTCAGACATCCTAGGATACTCTAAACCTAGTGCCCTGATACCAAGTTTTCTATGTTCCAAGTATATACCTTGGATGAGACACGGTACTTGGAGTCACAAGTAACCCCAAGACAACCATGGTCTATCATAACACTGGTAATCTGAGTAATCATAGAGAAATCTTAAATAATAAAACCATTAAGAAAAATTGAATAATAAAAGCTTATACATCTAAAAGAAAAACTGAAAGTCTGAATCTATGTCTGAAAGAAATCTACAACTGATTAGTTGCTGGGATAAGCCCCCAGCTAACTCTAAAGTCTAACTGAATGAAAATAACTGAATAAAATAAACATCATCCTCAAAAGATGAAGACTCACCACTGGTACAACTGATATTACCTGAAGAAGATCTACTAGCATTGTTGAGGCTGAGAACCTAAGCATATACCATAATACGATACAACATAGAACGTATGCGTTAGTACTTTGAATGTACCGATTATGTGGAAGAAAATATAACATAAGGAATAAATAATTGAACTTTAATGACATGCAATGAAAAACTGAAATACTAAAAAATAAACAAATGGAAATATAACTGAAAGAGTGAAAATGACCCTTTCTGATGGTCATAGGCATGCCCTGAATACGAGATTCTGATCTGAACTAACTGTACTGAATTGAGTAAACTGAAAGGGTTCTGAGCTAAGCTAAATTGAGACTGTACTGACTAGTAGGAGAGTCTATAACCAACATATAACCACATGAGCTAGACGTGAAGTCCGATATATACACCCTATAGGTAGGACCCAATATACCTTGCGAGGGGATAAAAGTATAAACTAGGTGATCACAATTCAAGGGCCATAGGGTATATAAAATAACCTATAGTGGCAACATAGTTTTGGGAACTTGGGTGCACTGGAACCCTGATCCGCTCGTTGCTAAGTCCTACTCCCAATAGATAGTTCTAGACTGACTACTAAGCTGATAACTCAAAACTAGTCTCCAATACTAAGTCAGGAATACCTATTTAGAAGTACCCTAAGAGTCTTATTGGACCAAATTTTGTAACTGGTGTTCTAAGACTGGCCGGAGCTGCTTATCTGGAAGCGTCGTAACCGTTTGAATAGTAAGATGAAATCTGAAGTTGGGGTCCTAAGACTGGCAAGAGCTGCTTATCAAGAAGTATCATAACCGTCTAAAGACCCACTAAAATATGATATCTGAGTTTAATAATTGATAATTTTGAGGCACCACTAACACCTCAAGAGAAGCCTGTAGTCAAACTAATTAGCTGACATTTCTGAATAATACTGAGAATACTAATATTCTTACTAAAGATGGACTAGCATGCAATTTACTGAGATTTCAACTAGTTTTAACATTATCGGAATCCCAACACTGATAGATATCAAGCAACAGGGAATAACTAGTCCAATATGCAAGATTTTAATTTGCTGAATTGAGAAGCTAGGGCTAAATCATTCACCAAGATGCTAGTGTCCACAAAATTTCTAGAATTTGGGAAAAATATAGCAGCTAATATCATGAATAATATTCCACTAGAAATTTATAAAATTATGTCTGAAATCCTTCTACATATCGAAACCACTAGGCTATAACTGATAAAAAAATTAGAGAGAGTTTTGGGGACATAAGGGAAGAATAATTCCCCTGTTGAATTCCCACATACCTGGTTAAAAAATTCCGGAGAGAATCCCTTGAGAATCTGAGAAGAAACTGACTGCCCTAGCTCTTGCTCTAAGTGTTTCTGAGAGAAGTTTTGTGAACTGAATTTCTGAGGGAATGAGAGGGGTGAACTCATCGTCGATCACCCCTCTAAATTACCTAAAAATAACCCAAAATGATGTATTTTAGGGATTACAAAGTTGGGATATTACAAAAATAACCCTGGAGAAAAATCTAAAAAAACTGCTGATAGGGACCAATGGGTCACTCAACGAGTCGTTGGTTGAGACCACGACTCATTGGGGCCAGTTTTTGGTCCTGAGGCCTGGGTTCTGGCTCACTATAACGATAGAGAACAGAGGAGAACGTGAGGTATTTTATAATTTTTGTTCAATTACGTCGTTAAACGCGGTCCAAACTTGAATTAACCTCAGATACCGAGGTATTTAGCAGCAAGGAGCATTCCTACAAATTTAGTTTCGCGAAATTTGGCCGGCAAATCGGCGCGCTACCGAGCTAAGGTAAGTGGAATTGCTCCAAATTAGTGTCAATGTACTCCTAGCCCTAAAGTGAGTATTTCTCCC
>JACEIK010002754.1:158452-171281 GCA_018107945.1 Datura stramonium | reverse complement strand
ATTATTATTATTATTTTAAAATCACTTAGTTTGATTTACAAAAAAAAGGGGGTTAAAATCAATCTTATTTGCTCGCTTAGTAAATACCCCATATAATTAAAGAATTCGGATGGGAACCACATTTGTGGACCTCAAAAGGTACCTAACACCTTCCTTTTGAGGTAATTTGAACCCTTGCCCGACTCTAGTGACCTAGGCTAGTACATCAGATCCTTAGGTTAGTGCGATGCCCAAATGCACCTCAAATCGTTAGATGGTGAATCTTCTTCCTTTCATTTAAATCCTTTAAGAGTTTTCTCGTGTTGAATCCTATTTTTCGCGAGGAAAATGGGGCGCGACACTCGTCACTCCCTTCTATTCTAATTTTATATGTCACTCTTTTAAAAGTCTCAAAGACTTCACAATTTTTATTACTAGGCTAAAGTATAGACATACTTTTATGCAATTGAAACATCAAAATATATATGTATTTTAGCTATCATGACTTTTTAAATACTTAAATATTCTATTCATTACTCTTACATATTTTTTAGAATTCTCTTCGTCTTTTCTTAATATGTTTAAGAGAGTCTATTGTAAAAATGGAATAGAGGGAGTAACATCGCAATGACCCATTTTTAGCCTTGTCACATCCTGATCCCACTCTCTTAACCTTAATTCTACATATTGTTAATTTATATTTATTTTAGTATTATATTTGAAAGCAACCAAGTTACTTTCTTTCCTTTACTCTTCTAATTTTCTATTTAGTTTCTCTTGCTTGCTGGTATCAATTACTTTAAGTATTTTATTGAAAGCGAACATATACGTTTTCTCTCCTTTTATGCTTGAACAAATATTTGTATAGTGAGTGTATTTTTATTAAAATAAAATTTTCATGTTTAATCACCTACTTAGTTGGACTTGTTTTAATTAAATAACTAAGTTTGCATGTCTGATTTGATTTATTCATTTTGATCAGTAACAATTTTGCATATTTAATTATTTGTCTATGTTATCTTAAATAAAATTGACCCTTTTATCACTAATTTTTCCCGCATGATAATGAATTCGGGCGGGACCCACAGTTGTGGACCTTAAAAGGTGTCTAACACCTTTCTTTCGAGGTAACTTGAACCCTTACCCAATTCTGGTGAAATAGGCTAATTAATGGATGTCCGTGTAGCTAGTTTAGTATGGTGCCCTAACGCACCTTAATTCGTTAGGTGGCGACCCTCTTCTCTTATAATTCAAAAAGAGTTTCCACATGTTGAGTCCCACTTTTCACGAGAAAAATGGGGTGCGGCATGGACGATTATACCCTCATGAGAATCGTTCTAGAATCGGCAGAGGCACCGGTGGTTCGTCGGTTCCAATCCGTGAACCACCGGGTATTTTTTCTGAATCCTCACCTAATTCCAGTGAACATCAGCAGTTCACTCGGCGTTTCGCTGATGCCAATTCGTGAACCGCCGGATCTTCAAGAAATTTTCCAGAAATTTTGGATATCTTTCGGCGACTGAACCGGCGACTTGCCGCTGGCGGCATTAATCCTCAGAGGCAGTGATGTTCGGCCTTTGGCCGGCATTTCTCCGATTTTCATCTGCGAATTGCCAATTTACTCTCACTCCCTTCTTTTTGCTCCATTTTTGCTCTTTTCTTCACATATAGTCATATGCACACAACAAAAGCAAAAAAGGCATAAAATTTAAATAATCAACTCAAGAACTAAACAAAAACTCAAGTTTTAGAGCTCAATGAGTTGGTAAATTATCAATTCATCACCCACCGTAGTATGTTGATGGCCATAGTGAATACTCGGAGAATACCGGTGGTGGCCCCCAACTTATTATGTTGAGGGGAAGAGAGATTATACAATGGGAACCGGCCCGGGTGCGGGTCAGAACGACATAGGTTAATAGACTTGGCCAGTAATGTCCTGCCCAGTATGGTGCATGGGGCATGAACTCCAATTTTCAGCCTATAGAAGTAAGGGCAAGACATGAATGTTGAGCTCTGGAGGAGAACGGGGGAGAACATAATCACTTTAGGCGGTAGCGGGCTGATAGAGTATGGAATCTCCATTGAATATCGAGAAATAAGCATCAAGATGACATTTAAAAGATAGTAAGATTGTGACCTAGAATACTTAAAAATCACCTTTAGTTGTGAATGTGAAGGAGTGACAGTACGGAGACCCTAGCCTAGTATAGCCTAGGGGCAAGGCCCAGCAGAAGGAGTCATCAGCCTTCAAGATAGCAGGGGATGGATTCTTGAGACCCGGAGGCCGACTCTGCATTCCAAATGTGACAAGGCTTCGTTGGTAGATTGTGAAAAAGGTACACCATGCCCGTTATTCTCTCCACCCAGATTTGACGAAAATGCATTGGAATATAAAAGAGGAGGAGAAAGATAATGTTGAGTTGTAGCACAGTGTTCCCAAATACCAGCAGGTAAAAGTTAAACATCAGAAACTTGGTGGGCTAACTCAGGAGATAGTCGTGCCTGCGTGAAAGCGGGAAGTAGTCAATATGAATTTAATTACAGATTTACCCTGTACCAGGCATAAATTTGACCCTACTTGAGTCATTGTTGGAAGGCTAATGGGATCAACTCATTTCTTTCCATTCAGAATTATATTTTAGCTAAAGATCATGCTGAGTTAAATACCAAAGAGATAATCCAACTACATGAGGGGCAAAACTCACAGTTAGGTTTTGGAAAGAGTGTCAGAACGGATTGGGATGCAAGTTAATTTGAGTAGAACCTCTCATCCCTAGGCAAATGGCCAAGCAGAGCACACGATTCAGACTCTCAAAGATATGTTACATGTGGAAATGTAGGTCCCCTATATGATGGCCCGAAGTAGGTAAGTCAGGGTTAATTGAACATGGCATAACACATCAGTCAGAAGAAAGAGTTATACTCATTGGAGAGTAGTTACTGACAGCCCAGGGTCGTTAGAAGTCCTATTCCAATGTACAATGTAGGGAGTTGGAGATTGAGGCAATGACTGGGTATTCCTGAAAATTTCTCTAATGAAGGGCATTATGGAATTCGGCAAGAAGGGCAGACTTAGCCTTAGATTTATTGGGCCTTACCGGATCCTCCGAAAGATCGACCAAGTTTCCTTCGAGATTAGAATCGGTCCATCCAGTCTTCCATGAATTAATGTTACGCAAGCACGTAGGATACCTTTTCTCAGGCTATCCCAGTCGTCCCATGGGGAGACTCCAATAGTTATACTAGATCGTCAGGTCCGTATGGGCTATCTTGAGAACCAAAGATATAGCCTATTAGAGTCGTATGGAGGAATAGAAATATAAAAGGGATGAATTGAAAGCTAAGGATGGCGTGAAGTCTAGATATCCTCAGTTATTCTAGGCTCTACGACTATAGTACACAAATTCAGACAATTTCAAATAAGGCAAGATAGTTTCAGATGTTATATAATTGACTTTGTTGCTATTGTTATCAGTTGCTTACATATATGTGGTGGAGCTAAGTTACTCAGTTGCAACTAGCGTCTCGTGAGATGTCTGTGTTGGATTTTTCTGCATTTTAGGTTTTCAGATAGTCCATATTACAGAGGAGACTCTACCCAATTTTTCGGAAAAAAGCACAAGGACAAAACCTCTTAAGATTGAATTAAGTTCGAGGATGAATGTTCCTAGGGGGGATGATGTTACACCCCGTAAGTTGTTAGTGATTAGTGGGCGTGTGCGTGTGCTTGTAAGAATACTTAGGGCACAACACGTGCGAGAGAAGGCCTGAGAGAGGACCACGTGAGCATGAAACTAATCGAGCGGAAGGTCGAGACCGGAGGTAGGGCGCCCCAGGTGTTGCGTCGCGCCCCACCCTCAGTGCAAGGGTTGGCACGTTTCCCTCTCCCTCGATGCGATAGGCGGTGCGTCACGCCCGTGTTCTAGCGCGATAGGCGGCACGTCGTGCCCCCTGGCCACCGCCTCCCTATATATATATTTTAAATGTAGGAATTTTTTCATTTAATATTTCCCAAAGTAGAGAGCTCCGGCAAGGCGATAAGGGCGTGAGGTTTTCCTCTTTTAGAAGCCAAATTACGCCATCAAATCACCTCCAACGTTAATTCTTCTCAGGTAATGATATCTAGGCCTGCGAAGAACATCTCTATGGAGTTATTTCTTCGAAATTGGTTCAGCTCGATGGAGTCTCGCTGAGTAGAAGTTATAGAAATAACTTCCAATCAAGTCCTAAACATCTACAAGTGGTAGGTAAGTGTTTCTACCTTCTAAATTCTTTAGAATTCGTACATTTTGGGCCAAATTGGGCAAGGTTTGATTTATAGTTAATATCTTTGAAATACATTGCTACTAACCACTTCCTATTATTGAGAACAACTTCATTCTCTCAGCGTGAGGGCTACAATTTTGAGGGATGGCTGGTTCTAGGCTGGAATAGGATTGGGAGAGCAAAAATTGATAATTAAGGTATGTTAAGGCCTATCTCTTCGGCAAGATATCCTCGTCGTAAAATTGATACGGCGTGCACTTCTGTAAGTAAGTTGTAAATACGTATGTTGTGATTAGCTGCTACAAGTAGATAAAGATTATATGTGTTGTGGTTAGCTTCTATGAGACGAATTGAGATTATATCATAGTATTCCCCGTCGGGAAAGAATATACACAGTGTGACAAACGGTAGGAGCATCATGGAGACTTCCCTGTTCATTTGTTCATAGTATTAGTGGGATTCTGATGTCTCACTGTCATACCAAGGCCTTAGAAGCTGGTGGTTAGCTGTTGGGCCTAACTTCATAAATTTGGACACCATGGGGTGCAACTGGGTGATATAACTTGCTTTTTGACGCCTATATAGATAGTAAAGCTCACCTGCAGGCCGTTGGTGTACCTTGATTCCTCTAGGGCCAGAATCTTGATAGGATGGTTGAGTTGATGGAACCAAGGTTGCCTAATGAATTAAGCGATAGCCTACCATATGATTGGCTACTGTCAGTGATCGTTAGCTTTAATCGACCTACTGCTGGTTGTATAGGTCACTCAGACAACCACCCCAATTTTTAGGAATTTGATAGACTAAGTAACATCTTAAGGGGGAAAACTTGTCAGGCATTACATGTGGGGCCAATGCCCCAGGCTACTCTTGCAGACGCCCATGTACATGTTGTCACGAAGGGCTAGATCCAGATATACAATGCCTACGGGGCTATGAATTGCTCGAGAGAGCTATATGTTGTCTGGCCAAACCAAGTTAATGTCTAAAGGACTAGAACCATAGTATCATAGTATTACCTTCAGGCTAAGAATTATAGTAAGCCGCCTGTGGGAGGTTAGGGTTGACTGCTTAGGAGCATGTCCGATTAGTACAGTCGTTCTAAGCGAAAGAACGAAATAGTTGGTCGCTTGCGACCTTGCTGTTCGCTTATGAGCTATCATTGTCCTAATATGACCTTCAAAGTATCTCTTAGGTCACCTCGGACCTCGCCCTAGTCTGTCTAATCTAACATAGGCTGTAATCGCTGCCAGGATCCACTGGTCAGGTGTAGGCACATATGGTGCGCCTGTTGGCAGCTATATAGACTGTTTAGGGGTAAGTAGCGGTTGTGTTAAGCCTAAAGAGCTAGATATGCCTAGTGAGTGACTATATTGAGGCTATAGCATCGTACTCCTGTAGGGATTGACCCACCTTAGTTAGTCTCCTGTCAAATGACCTCAGGATTGCTAACTGTATCATTGCCTATGGGGCTATAAAGTGCTCAGAGAAGCTATGTGATTTCCGAAAGGACTATACTCAGGCCTACAAGGCCGTATCAAGTCCATTCTCGTATGGCTTTCCTTTATCCCATAACAACATTACTGAACCTAAGTGGAGCCTTGCGAGCCCAGGGTGCAGTTATCGAAGCCGAGAGGGCTCAGATACAATTATAGGAGCCCATGGGCCCAGTTGCAGTCCTAAAGGCCGGATAGGTTTGGTTATAGCTACTTGTGACACCATAGTGACCTGGTTAGGGGTATATAGATTGTATTGTACTTACCGGGGCTTATGGGGGCCCAGGTAGGTTGGCTCTATATTGATCGTACCTTCCAAGCTTATAGGTCTGGGCTAGGTTCTTGTTTGCATACTTGCTTGATAGATATAGCTTATGAATATATAATCGTACAACTTACGCTCTTATTTGCATAGTTGTCTACTAGATGCAGGCTATGGTTATAAAGGCACATAGGTTAACTTCTGCTCCTTTTTGCTGATTACTTTTAGTTCTTTATCAGCTTCTATTCAATTATTATTTTGCCTTACATAATCGGTACATATTGTACTGATTCCCATACATGGGGTGTTGTATACTTGCCTGCAGGTTTAGACAGACAGGTTTCAAGACCTTTTTTAGCAGCTATACAGAGTCAGCATATTGATCAGCTCCTTTCATTCGGAGTTGCTAGATAATAGAGGTTTGCTTGTAATTTATTATATAGATTTTGGGTAGGCTAGGGCCCTGTCCCGACCAAAAAAATTTTCACTCCTAGAGGCTTCCAGACCGCAGTCTTCAGTTCCTAGCTAGTTGTGTATTATTAGCCGTGTGGGGCCTATATATGTAATGTTTTGTGTGTTGGACATGTGGGGGCCTAGTTTAGCTATTAGTTAGCAGCCTTGTCGACTATAGTTCATATATGACTGCTTGTTTACCTTCTTTATAACTTAGAAAACATGGTGATCTTGTCGGTCTGCATAGGATCCTTTTATTATTGTAACTGTTGGGTTAGTTGTTTCTTTATAGGGTTGCTGTGTGGCCTTGTCTGTTACACCCCATAAAAGTTAGTAACTCATAAACGTATGAATTGAATTATGATAAATAAGGAATATGCAACACGTGTAGGAAACCCTGGAAGTCAGGTCGAACGAGGACAAGCCGCAAGGACCAACGCGATGTGCCAGCACCCTAGTGCTTTGGGCAGCGCGGCGCGCCGGCCCCTTGGCGCATTAAGGGGCATGACTCGGGGCAAGGATGCCGTGTTGAGTGGCGCGAGGCACCTCCCTTCCACCACCCTAATATATATATAAGGTCCTCTATTCAATTGAGATCACATTTTCAAAAAAATTTCACGGCCAGACTTGAGAGAGAACGAAGAGATTAGTGAGTTTTCGTCCGATTACACTAGCAAACGCCATTCAAATTCAAATTAACTTCGGGAATTGAAGTTTAAGGCTATAGGGAGCATTACTACGGAGTTATTTTCACGAAATTCTCCCGGAAAATCGTAGCCCCACCGAATTTAGTATTGAAACTAGTCTTATTTTCCCAGTAATACGATTACAGTTGGAAAAGGCTGTTAAATACGGATTAAAACTCGCTAGTTAGACAGGAAATCAGCACTTGAGGTATGTAAGGCTATTCTTTCGAAAAGTTATGTTCGTCGTAAAGTTAGTACGACACATATGCCTGTAGTATTACCGAGTACACCTATTGGGGTTAGCTGTTATGAATTGAATTGAGTTAGTAACGATGATTAGTAACTCCTNAAGTTAGTACGACACATATGCCTGTAGTATTACCGAGTACACCTATTGGGGTTAGCTGTTATGAATTGAATTGAGTTAGTAACGATGATTAGTAACTCCTGTCAGAATTAATCTTAGTCAGTTCGCTTGTTATGTATCGTATTTTGGGTTTGAGTGTTGTTGCCTATAGAGTTATATTCACAAAAGAAGTATGATGTCCAAGGGACCAGAGTAAGGCCATGAGGACCATATCCAGTTTCAGAGCTTACACTATGGCCCATAGTCGATCCAAGGCTCGGGCCCAATCATAGTAGTTCCATTATGACCCACAATCGGACCAAGGCCCAGGGTCCAGTTACTAGAGATTACACTACAGTCCATAGTCGAGCCAAGGCTCGGGCATAGTTACAACAATCATTTGATGATCCATAGTCGAGCCAAGACTCGGGATCCAAATACAACAGTTGCATTACGACCCATAGTCGGGCCAAGGCCCAGGATCCAGCTATCAGGGGTTACATTATGACACATAGTCAAGCCAAGGCTCGGGGTCCAGTCACACAGCCAGACAGTTCAAACACATATACAGCCGCCGCAGCCTATTAGGCTCAGACGTGTATTCAGAGAACGAGTAACCCAGAGTTATAGTTTGCTTTTAGTTTTAGTAGTCAATCAGTAGAAGTATACCTTGTTTGTACCTGCCGAGGCTTATGGGGGCCCAGGTAGGTTTTTCTGTATTGTTTGTACCTTCCAGGCTTATGTAGGCCCGGTCAGGTTCTTGTTTGCATATAGGTAGACTTGTTGTTTAAATATTTCAGACGGGGAAGGTACTCAGGTTATACTCTTACTCTCTCCTTTGATTACTACAGTTTTACCACTTTCAGTCAGTTATTATCTTTCTGCCTTACATATTCGGTACATGTTGTACTGATGCCCACTCGGGGCACCGTATTACTTGCCTGCAGGTGCAGATAGACGTGGTTCGGGACGTTCCTAGACTTCAGCTGAGGTCAATAGTTTATTCAACTCCTTCCCTCCAGAGTTGAAAGTTAGACAAGGTTCACTTTTGATGTATAGCTTTGGGGTAGGTCGGGTCCTTGTCCCAGCCATTATACCATTCCTAGAGGCTTGCAGACTATTGTATATTCCCTGTGGTTAGTTTGTTGTTGGCCATGTGGGGCCCATGTGTGCTTTATTTCCTGTGATGGTCGTGTGGGGCCTTGTTTAACTGTTAGATAACGTTCTTGTCAGCCATAGCGTAGTTTAGCGCCTGATTTATGTTTCGTTTATAACTAGACAGCATGGTGGTCTTGTCAGCCCGCATAGGATCCCTGTTATTGTGTTGTTCTGGTTAGCTGTCTTCTTCTACAGGTGGCCTTGTCGGCCAGGGGCTATAGTTACAGCCGAGATATAGCTCATGGTTTCTTGAATTGATTATCGAGGTGCACCAGTGCGACACTAGGTGCCAGTCATGCCTCCCAAGATGGGGCGTGACAAACTTGGTATAAGAGTAGGTAGTATCTCAGGGAGTCTGCAAGCCGTGCCAAGTATAGTCTTGTCTATAGGTGTGTTGTGCACCACATCCTATAGACAGGAGGCTCCAAGGCATAATAGAGTGATTACTCTTTTTCTCCTCCAGTCGTGCTATAGAGTTGTGCTGTATAGGGTGACTTCCTGAGATTATGTTATCCTATTTATTTACAGATAAATGTCAAACACACGGCAGACCGTGACTGGTCAAAAGTTGGATGTGGCAGCAGGAGAGGGCACCAGTAGGGGGCCCCAGGCAGAGTCAGCCCGATCTGAGGGAGACACGGGGACACCACCTCGATCTCCCCAACATTCACCACCACATTCAGAGCCCGCTAGGACGACAAATATACCATTACCACCCCCAGTTATTCCTATGCCATCAAATCAGGAGCTTAGGGGTGCATTCTATATGTTGGTACAGATGATAGCTGCCCAGCGTCAACCTTAGCCGGTAGTACCAGCTGCCGTTGAGCCTGCTGAGGGGCCCGGTAGTTTGAGAGTTCGTGATTATTGGCCTTGAGTCCCCCGCAATTTACAGGGACAGATCGTAGGGAGGACCCTCAGAACTTTATAGATCAGCTGCAGAGAATATTTAGGGTCATGCATGCCTCGTCCGCCGAATCAGTTGAGCTAGCAGTATTCAGATTGCGAGATGTAGCGGTTTATGGTACGAGAGTTGGGAAAGATCTCGAGGCAGAGATGCACTTCCACCTACATGGCCCGTCTTTTCTGAGGCTTTCATAGATCATTATTTGCCCCGAGAGGTCCGGAAGGCCAGAGTAGAGCAGCTTTTGCATCTTGAGTAGGGCAGAATGAGTGTCAGGGAGTATTCACCGAGATTTGACTCCTTAGCCAGGTATGCACCCTCATTTGTGGACACTATGCCAGTCAGGGTGCATCGATTTATCATGGGGCTTGCGCCAAAATATATAGAATCTTGTGTTACAGCCACCTTGCGAGAGGACATGGACATTTCACTGATCCAGGCCTTTTCTCAGAATATATAAGAAATCAGACAACGTTAGTATGTCATAGAGAGAATGGGTCAGGAGCAGCGCCGGAGGGCCAGACCCACATATTTTCAGGCAGACTTTAGGATGGGCCCAGGCCCCATTTTTCAGGTAGGCCACCCAGTCAGACAACAGGTCAGATTGTCGGAGGCAGTTAGGCCCTGGCAACAGTTCACAGGCGTCAGGCTCACAGCATCAGAGGGGGCCATATCAGACAGAGCCGACAATACCACGATATAGTACCTATCGTAGGCTACACCCAGGGAGATGCAGGTATGGTTCCAATACTTGTTATTCCTGTGGGAAGGAGGGACATATGATGAGAGACTGCCCAACTAGACGCTAGGGTGGTCAGGACCAGAAAAATATATCCTCAAAAGGTTCGTATGCCCCAACACCTTCTGCAGGGCGTAGGCCCTCAGCTCCAGTCCGCAGAGGCTGAGGTAGATCGGGGGCATCTGGTTCAAGCAGCGGTCAAGATCGTACATATGCATTACCAGGGTGACAAGAGTCAAAGCCGTTGCCAGATGTTGTGACAGGTATTTTAGATGTCTGTTCTCACTCAGTTTACGCTTTGATAGATCCGGGCTCCACTTTATCGTATATTACTCCGTTAGTATCTCGGAAGTTCAATATACCAGAATTGCTTCAGCAACCCTTTTCAGTATCTACCCTTGTTGGTGACTCTATTATTGCTAGAAGAGTTTACCGGGGCTGCACAGTAGAGGTTGTTGGTCGTCAGACCTCAACAGATCTAGTAGAATTAGAAATAATTGACTTTGATGTGATTATGGGAATGGATTGGCTGACACCATGTTATGTTACTGTAGAATGTTGGACCAGAATCGTCGATTTCATTTCCCGAGAGAGGTAGTATGAAAGTGGAGAGGTAATTCAGCTACGCCAAAAGGTAAGTTTATATCATATCTTCGAGCAAAAAAGTTAATAGCTATCACGCCCCACTTTGGGAGGCATGACTGACACCTGGTACCCTACTAAGACCTGGACTGCTGGACTACTGAGCTTAAGAACTTCTGGTGCCAGGCTGGCTCTAACTCTGGATTCATGGAACCAACGGGCTATATAACGGTTGTAAATACAGCCTCCGGCCGACTAGGCCTATAGCCTCCTGTAAGAAAACAACAGCTGACCAGAACCACAGTAGTATAAAGGAACCTATGCGGGCCGACAAGGCCACCATGCTGACTAGTTTTACTGAAACGCTGAATCAAATGCTAAACTACTCTGTGACCGGCAAGGTCACCAACTATTAACTGATTAAGGCCCCACACGACCATCATAAACAAAGTAAAACATAGACACGACCTCACATGACCGGTACAACTAACCATAGGGAATATACAATCTGCAAGCCTCTAAGAATACTAATAAGATGGTCAGGACAGGGCCCCAACCTACCCGTACTGTACAACAAAAGAAAAGGAATAAACCTCTATCTGTCAAGCTCCGGATGACAGGAGCTGATGACCCTGTGTGCTGGCTGTAATTATGAGGGATCGGCTCCTCGTCTATGAGTACCTGCAGGCAAGTAATGCAGCGCCCCCAAACGGGCATCAGTACCATTGGTACCGAGTATGCAAAGCAATAACCAAACATAACTGAAAATAGACAGTAATACTGATAGTTACTGTATAACAGAAGATGGCTAAGACTGTCTGGGATGGCAGAATCTAAACTAAGCCTAACTGTACTAGAGAGAAGGTGAGAATCATAACTTTCAATGCGGCGTCCTGCTATCTATCAATTTAATAAATAACATATATAGCATACAAGAACCTATACCAGCCCCCATAAGCCGGAAGGTACCAATCAACACACAATCTATATACCCCTACCCGGGTCGCCATCCAAAATTAACAATTCACTCCACTCATCTAGTAACTATGAGCATCCCGCCGGCCCCCTGGGTATGCAACTTGGGCTCTCTGGGCCCCTGACTATAGCTGTATTTGTGTCCAGAGGACTCCTATAAACTGTAATTCGAGATCTGTGATCTGTAATCTGTAATCTGTGCCCTAGGCGCAAGCGCTCGACAGGGGTATGCTATAATGCTGATCAGCCTGCTATGGGGAATGCTGCATATCGTCTTCGTCCTCTAGCAGACGGTATGCCACTCCTTGGAGTGACGTATCCTCACCCTCTGACGGGCGAGTCTACATAGCTATTAACCCTAGGGCGGCAAGGAAGCTCTAAGGGTGCCCACATAAAATAATCAGGTCTCTACAAGCAACAACAATCACATATAACATGTATAATAAATCTGATAATATTGTCCGTGATCTTGATATTCTATTCTGAATCTCTTGCTGAATTAAACTGAATCTGATATTGAATTATACTAAGTCCGAAATGATATCTTGCTGTTTTCTACTAATTTACTGACTTTTATTCTGCATATGGTATAATAACTCAGACATGCTTACTGAATTCACACTGGGTATAATACTCGGCTTCTGAAACTTTCTTCTGGAATTTACTCTATTTTACTATGCTAGAATTACTAACTTGCCGAAGAAACTAGCTTTATATACCTCAGTTACAGACTCCTTGGCTAACTGGTGTAGCTCGACTAATATCCAGCTATTTCTTCCAACTGAGTTCATATTTATAGAAATTAGAACTAAATTCATTAATATTCTGGAAGAAAACACTACTTGAATATCTATATATCCCAAACTTTGACTTATCGAACAACAGCCGAAAACTCGCTATTTCTCAGAAGTCCAGAAGGGAGAAATACTCACTTTAGGGCTAGGAGTATATTGACACTAATTTGGAGCAATTCCACTTAC
>JACEIK010002754.1:50707-62219 GCA_018107945.1 Datura stramonium | reverse complement strand
CTATAATAACAGTTATCAGTCTAGTATCCAGATGGCACCGTTCAAGGATCTTTAAGGTTGAAGGTGTAGATCGCCCATCAGATGGTTTGAGGTTGGTCAGACAGCCATGATAGACCTGATTTGGTTCATGAATCCATGATAAAGGTTCAGTTGATAAGGGACCGATTAAAAACCGCTCAGAGTCACTAGAAATCATATGCTGATGTGAGGAGAAGGGATCTAGAGTTTGATGTGGATGACTGGGTATTTCTAAAGGTATCTCCCATAAAGGGAGTCATGCGGTTCAGAAAGAAAGGGAAACTCAGTCCCCGCTATGTTGGTCCCTACCGGGTTGTGAGAAGAGTTAGTAAGGTGGCATATGAGTTGGACTTTCCATCGGAGTTATCTTCAGTTCATCCTGTGTTTCATGTGTCACTTTTGAAAAAGTGCTTGGGCGATCCACCTTTAATAGTTCTGGTGGACAGCGTTGGTGTAAAGGATAGCCTCAGCTATAAATAAATTTCGGTGGAAATCTTGGATCGTCAGATTCGAAGGCTGAGGAACAAAGAAGTAGCTTCAGTTAAGGTGTTATGGATAAATCAACATGTTGAGGGAGCTGCGTGGGAAGCCGAAGCGGATATGATGGCTAGATACATATTTGTTCTCTACCAGCTTAGTTCTTACTTGAGGTATCAGTTTTTTCCCTATGAATCTATCTAGTTTTCATGTTCCGTTCATGCGTACAAGTTTGTTTTATGATGTGGTAAATGTATGAGATGTCTGAATTCAGCTCAGCTATGTAGTTCTTWTCGGAGGTAGTCATTCCATCAGTTTTCGGCTTAAATGATCAGTATTTGTATATGGTGATTGCTTTTTTCTGAGTTTTCTGCATGTTTCTAACATTCGAGGATGAATGTTCCCAAGGGGGAGATATTTTTATACCTAGGGAACCCAAGGATCAAAACCGAGAGTCAAACAGGGAAAACTTGGAAAAAAATGCTGCAGCAGTGCATGACGAGTTGTTAGACGATACATGAGGAGACCCCACGAGTCGTCAGGTGGCTCATGGGAAGGCTGGAATAGGCTGAGGAGTTGAGGTTCCCACGGGTCTGGAAACAACTCGTGGTCATCTACCACGAGTTGTAAGGTCTACCGTGGGGTGAGGTTGAGGATTAAATAGGAGGTCTGACTAGTGTACTTAACGGATGGGACCCCACAAGTTGTGGACAATCCCAACGACTCGTGAGGTGGGTCGTGAGCAAGCCTATGGAATTTTAATTGAGGCTGAGGTAGTGTACTTGATGGGCGATACGATGAGTCGTTGCCGACCTGACCAGTCATCAGGTCACCCGTTAGGATCACCTAGCAGTTATTTTCTGCAAATTAGTGAGGGCCGTCTCGTAATTTTTAAAACTCCTAAGGCCTAAACTATGTTGTTTTAAGGTCGGAATAGGGTCTTTTAAGGGGGATTAGTCCATGTTAAGCCTCATTTTATGCATGCAAGATTTAGAGAGGGRAGTAGAAGGTGATTCATGTGTTCTTCCTCAAATTCTCCAAATTTCCATCTTGGGCTTCCAAGKGGAAATTAAGAACCAAGTGTCCCCAGGTATGTAAGGTTTAGAATGGGTGAATCCTTTCACACCCATGCCTAAATTTCGAATTTAATCATTAATCCTCCTATTAAATTCCATGGGTTTTTTACCCAAATGCATGAAAATGTGATTTCTCTTTATGGGTTGATTTAATTGAGTTTTATTGAATTATGAATGATGGGCAGGTTTTATATGATTTTCTTGAAAGTTATGTTTCAAGCTTTTTAAATCTAAAATGCCCATTGACGAGTGTTCATGAAGGTTATGATTTATGATGAATGTTCAATATTTTGAGTTTATTGATGATGGAAAAGCATGATTCCAGGTTACCCATGTTTATGAGCATATTTTGAAAGAATTGAGTATGTTAAAGTATTGGGTAATGCCCACATGTTGAAGAATGATTTACGATTTATGAAACAAATTACATGATGTATCGATTTATGATGTTGGCCTATGAAAAGGGCCTTTGATTCTTGGCTAAGCATGTTTTAAAGGGGATTAATGATGATAAATGTTATATCTTAGCCAATGAATTTTTATGCATGATGTCATTTATTTACGTATGAGCCTATATGCATATTTTTGGGAGCCATGTCTAGCACCGAGCAGCCTGGCGTTCAAAGGATTATGCCGGTGTCTCATAACCACGTGCCACTGTGGGTTCTAATGTTATATATTATGTTGATACCGATCCCCTCAAATGTGATATCACGCCTAATGCATGACCCTCGCCTGGCAAGCCATCTGCCCACTTGAGTGAGATAGTTAGGGCATCATGAAAGGCTCTACCATGATGGTGTCGGTTATGACGAGTCCTACCATTGTTCCATATGTTTTATGCATTATTATGTTTATTCTATTGGCTCAAGTATATTTTGATAAAGTTTACTTACGCTTATGATAATGAATTATTTATGAATGATTTGAAAGTCTTGAGCCTTATGTTTTCTTACGAAATCTATGATATAAGCATGATGTCCTTCTCCTATGATTATTTATGAGTTTTATTTCCTTTTAAATTTCTATTTTACCTACCTTGCATACTCGGTATATTCCATGTACTGATCGCATACTTTCTATGCCGTATTATTTCATGATACAGGGTCCGGATCTCAGGCTCATCCTCATCCTTAGTTCATCTCAGTTCTCGCTCTCAGCTATTGGTGAGTCCTCATTATTCCGAGGGCCATTTGATAGACTTTCATGTTATTTATGTTTCAGTATTGGTCGGGTTAGTTAGGGATGTTGTCCCATCAACCCATCTTATGTATTAGAGGCTTTCAGACAGGATGTAGAACTCAACTTATGCATATGCCTAGTACTTCCGGTTGTTACACTATGTTTATTTTTTTGCTATGTTTTAATGCTAAGTATTCCTCTTTATTTAATGAGATTAGATGTATGCATGTGCCATGGGTCGACTTGGGGTCTCTAGGGGTCCCTTGTCCCATGTTTACGATCCGGGTGTATATTCGGATCGTGACACTAAATCCGTAGTAAAAATCATTCTACAGTCCTCACGAGGGACTCCACAAGTCATTAAGTGAGTCATGACTCGTGGCCCTCAATTGTGACCTCTATTGGAATTTCAAACCTCCAACTCTGCAGCTTGACCACGACTCACTTCACGGGTCGTAAAGGGACTTCACAGCTCGTGACTGGACCCGTGAAGACCCATTGTCTATGACTCGTAGGGTGAGCCACTGGATGAGTCATTGCCCACTGGATGAATCATCGTCCCACTCGTCGTCAAGTCCTCAGAACAACTCCAAACCTCTAAACTCCCATCTGCCTAATGATCCACATCACGACTCGTGAAGTGACTTCACAGGTCACTAGATGAGTCATCCTGTAACCTGGTGAGACATTTTTCTGCTTTCTCCTCTTAAACTCTCGGGTATGATCTTAGAAACTTTTGGGGTGTTACAATATCTTCCCCTTGGGAACATTCGTCCTTGAATGTGGATAAACATACTGAAAAGCTAGCGAAAGGAACTACAATTCCAAATATTGAATATCTGAAGCTTAAAACCGATGGAGTGACTAACTCCGGACTGATATACATGAGTGAACTGAACGCAGGAATCACACATACATGCACTGAAATGAAAGAAACAGGGAGACATGAATTATGCATGAATCTGAATAGTGTACTAGAGAGGAAACTGATACCTCTAGCTGTAACTTAGCCGGGAGGAAAAAGATGCGGGTATTTATCTATCATATCTGCTTCGGCTTCCCATGTAGCTCATTTATCTAGCTAGTTCCTCCATAACACCTTTACTAAAAAAGCGACCTTCTTGTTCCTCATCTTACGACCTGACGATCTAATATCTCAACTGGAACTTCCTCGTAAGAGAGTCTGTACTTTACACCAATACTCTCTAGAGGCACTACTAAGGTCGGATCACAAATGCACTTTCTTCAGCAATGACACATGAAAGACTGGATGCACTGATGCTAACTTTGTAGGTAACTCTAACTCATAAGCCACATTGCTAATGCATCTCAGGATTCTGTAAGGTCCCATATATCTCGGACTGAGTTTTTATTTCTTCCCAAACCTCATCACCCCTTTCATAGGTGAAATATTCAAATAAACCCAACCATCTACTGCAAACTCCAGCTCTCTTCTCCTTTTTGTCAGCTTTGGGATGTTTTCAACCCTTCTCTGATAAGATGAACCTTCTGCATAGCCTCATGAACTTAGTTTTGTCCTATCAAGGTAGCTTCACCAACTTCGAACCATTCTATAGGAGATCTACTCCTCCTACCATACAATGCCTTAAATGGGGCCATATGGATGCTGGAGTGGTAGCTGTTGTTATATGCAAACTGAATGAAAGGTAGGTGATCATCCCAACTATCCTTGAAATTAATCACACAATCCCTCAACATATCTTCCAAAGTCTATATAGTCCGCTCAGCTTGTCCATCCGTTTGTGGGTGAAAAACTGTGCTGAGTTTGACTTGGGTGCCAAGTCCCTTCTAGAATTATTTCCAGAAATGCAAGGTGAACTAAGTACCTCTATATAAAATGATGGACAAGAGAATTCCATGTAGTCTGACTAACTCCCGGATGTACAATCTAGCATAATCTTCAGCTGAGTCTATAGTCTTAACCAGTAGGAAATGTGCTGACTTAGTCATCTAGTCTACAACCACCCAAATTGAATCATGCTGCCGGTGAATACAGGTAAACCTGTGATGAAGTCCATATTCACTTCATCCCACTTCCAAGTAGGAATACTGATATCTTGAGTCATACCCCCAGGTCTCTGATGTTCAAGCTTAACTTGTTGGCAGTTCGAACACTTAGCTACAAATTCTGCAATGTCCTTTTTCATGCCATTCCACCAATAGATTTCTCGTAGGTCATGATACATCTTAGTGGTACCTGGATGAATAAAATCTCTAAGCTATGTGCTTTAGCTAGTATTTTCTATTTCAAGTCATCTACATCTGGAACACACAATATGTCCCGGTAATAAAGTACACCATCTCCCTCTTTAGAGAAAACCTCCACCTTTTTTCTTAGAACTGCTTCTTTCAGTTTGAGTAGTATGGTGTCTTCATCCTAATTTGTCTTAACCTCTACCACCAGTGAGGATTCCGAACCACTTTGGACTACAACTCCTCCCTCAACTGAATCAACTAACTGCACTCCCAATCGAGCTAACCTGTGGATATCCTTTGCCAACTCTTTTCTACCCTTTCCAACATGAGCAACACTTCCCATAGACATCCTGCTTAAGGCATTAGCCACCATATTGGCTTTACCCCGCTGGTATAGCACACTATGTCATAGTCTTTCAATAATTCTAGCCACCTTCTCTGATGAAGGTTCAAGTCCTTCTAATTGAACACGTACTGAAGGCTCTTGTGGTCAGTGAAAAAATTCACATGAACCCCATAGAGGTAATGTCTCCATATCTTCAAAGAAAATACCACTGCCGCCAATTCAAGATCATGAGTCGGGTAGTTCTTCTCATGAACCTTGAGCTGTCTGGAGGCATAAGCTATTACCTTACCCTGCTGCATCAGGACGCAACCGAGGCCAACTTGGGAAGCATCACAATAAACTACGAACCCATCTGTTCCTTCTGGTAAGGTCAAAATTGGAGCTGTAGTGAGTCGAGTCTTCAACTCTTGGAATCTCTTCTCACAAGTATTTGACCATTGAAACTTCACCTTTTTTTGAGTTAGTTTGGTCAAAGGGGATGTAATGGAAGAAAACCCTTCTACAAACCGTCGGTAATAATCAGCCAACCCAAGAAACTCTTGATATCTGATAGAGAAGTGCGTCTTGGCCAATCTTTTACCATTGCTATCTTTTGAGGATCTACCTGAATACCCTCACCCGAGACCACATGACCAGGGAAAGCTACTGACTTCAGCTAGACTTCACACTTGTTAAATTTAGTGAACAACTGATGGTCTCTGAGAGTCTGTAACACTATCCTTAGGTGGTTGACATGATCCTCCTCATCCCTGGAGTATACCAAGATGTAATCTATGAATATAATGACGAACATGTCTAGGTATGACTTCAATACCCTGTTCATTAGATCCATAAATGCTGTAGGAGCATTGGTTAGTCCAAAAGACATAACCACAAATTCATAGTGACCATACCAAGTTCTGAAGGCTATTTTTGAAATGTCACATTCTTCGACCCTGAGCTGGTGGTACCCTGTTCCGAGGTCTATCTTGGAGAAAAAACTAGCTCCTTGAAGCTGATCGAGCAAGTCGTCAATCTTGAGTAGAGGATACCTGTTATTAACTATAACTTTGTTCACTTGATGATAGTCGATGCACATTCTAATTGTACCATCTTTCTTTTACCCAAACAACATTGGAGTACCCCATGGAGAGATGCTGGGTCTGATGAAGCCTTTATCTAGAAGGTCTTTCAGCCATTCCTTCAACTCCTTAAGCTCAACTGGAGCCATTCTATAAGAAGGAATAGAGATAGGCTGGGTGTTTGGAAGAAGGTCTATGCCGAAGTCTATCTCCCGCCCGGGAGGGACTCTGGGGAGATCTTCGAGAAGGACACCGGGAATTTTGCAAACAATTGGAACTGACTGAATAGTTGGGGTCTCGGAGCTGGAATCCCTGACCCTAACTAAGTGATAGATGCAACCCTTTGAGATCATTTTCCTGGACATAAGGTAGGAAATAAATTGATCCTTAGGTGTTGAAACACTATCCTTCCATTCTAAGACTGTCTCGTTAGGAAACTGAAACCTGATTCATTCCGTAGCACGGGATTCTGTAACAGAAAAAACGTTGACCCCTACTACCGGTCTCGCATTTTAATCTGAAAAAGAAAGAGAGACTCTAGTTCTACAGTCAACTAAGGCATAACAGGAATGTAACCAATCCATGCCAAGAATGAGTTCGAAGTCAACCGTGTCTAGCTATACTAGATCAACTGGGATAACTTTACTCATCACTGAGACTGGGCAATTTCTATATACCCGGCTGACTCTAATTGACTCACCAACCGGAATAGAAACTGAGAATGGTTCTGAGAGGACTTCTGGACTAATATCTAACTGAACAATGATGTAAGGAGTCACGAAGGAAAGGGTGGCTCCTGGATCTATCAAGGCATATACATTAATGTGAAAAAGGTGCAACATTCCCGTAACCACATCAGGTGAGTTCTTCTGATTCTGACGAGAAGACAAATCATAAAGATGATTTTGGGACTGCCCGCCAACCGTACATGAAGTAGTGCCCTACTGAGCTGGACAACCCACTGGGGCTGCTGAGGTAGTAGAATGGTCTTCCTCCGTCCTGTTGACGGACAATCTCTCAATCTTTGACCCAACTAGCCACAATCAAAACAACACTTCCGGGGGTGATTTTTGCCACACTTAGGGCAGGCAGGAAATGTGTGGATGCTGGAGATGTGACTCTAGGACTGGGAGCCTGATGCTCTACCCTTTCGACCCTTATGGGACTGAAAAGAAGGGGCACTGATTGATGAGGGTATTGGAGGTTTCTGCTGCTGCTGCTGTGGTCGACTACCCCCACCTAACCTCTGCTGGCCATACTCAAACTTGCCTATTCTCTCCCATTTGTTCTCCCTCTCAATCTCCTTCAACTTCTCTACCTCTATATGTTGTGCATGAATAATGAGGGTAGAGAGGTCGATGTCCTTTATAAGAATTGTAATTCTGCATTCCGTAAGCACCAAGTCAGAAACTTCATTAACGAACTTGAGCATGCAAGACCTCGACTTAGAAACTATTTCTAAAGCATATCTCAACAGCCGAGCGAACTCCAATGCATACTCCTCTATGGTCATATTGTTTTATATAAGGTTCATGAATTCGGCAGCCTTAAATTCCCTCAACTCCTGAGGAAAATACCTATCTAAGAATGTTGTAGCGAACTCATCCTATCGTACCGAGCTGTCTCTATTCGGCCTTCCCTCCTTCTACTTCTTATACCAGATCTAAGCCACCCCTTTCAGCTGGTAGGTAGCCAGATCGGCACTCTTTGTAGAGATAACACCCATGATTTGAGTGATCTTCTGTACCTCATCAACAAACTCCTGTGGGTCCTCATCAACTTTAGACCCATGAAATGCCGGAGGGTTTATTTGTATAAAATCCCAGACGCTGGCTGCAGCTGCAGGCCCATTAGTGTTAATTGGTACAATCTGCTGGTTAACTTAACTGGTCACTGCTTTATCCAGCACTTGAATCACTACCCGAAACTCCGCAGGGGACACCTGATCGTCTTGAGAGGCTGCGGGAGCTGGTGGGGCTGACCGGTTGGCGTTCTCGGTCCTTCTTCCATTTCCTCTTTTCAGAGGCATTGTTATCTAAAAATATTAGAGAATGGATTAGGAAGACATTTTTTAGATTATCTCAATACACGATAAAGATCATGAACAAAAGGGAAATTTCCTAATAGCGTCTTATAGCCTTTCCGTCATAAGTGTGGCGCGCTTCACACCCATGAAAAGGACTATACTTGATGCGGCTTTCAGAAATCCTAGGATACTCTAAACTTAGTGCTTTATAATGCTCAAACTCACACCTCTTGCTGAAGTATGAAGCGGACGTTATCAATGAAGAACCAAAAAAAGAAGTTGGGGTCGAACCCACATGGAATATGGAAGATCTAGACTAATGCTGGTAAGTGAACTTGTTGGTTAGTTACTCCAATTTGGGGGGTTCAAGAAAATAATAATTAAAACAATAATTGGAATTGTGATGTAAAATCAAGAGTTAAGAATAACTAGGGTTTGTGTTCCCCATGGGTTCATAACTTCTTCAGGTATACACACGTGATCAATACCAATACTTACTTGTAGAATTGATAACTAGAGTTTATCCAAACGACTGGTTTGTCCCTATTGAATGACTATACTCAATCACCGGGTTGGTCTCATGATCGATTTCAATTTAACTGTTATCAATTTGTTCCAAATTTAACTATCCTGTGACCACAACTCAAGTTAATAAAATTATCGTCAAGATCAAGGCTTTGTTGTAATTCTCTTTTCCTAATCTCTACCTCTCTAGGCCCAAGAAAGTAAATAATTCGGGCAAGTCCTAAAATTGTACACCATTAAGAAATATTTAACCATAAAGAGAATACAATACAAGAGTTTTCATTGATTTTGAATCACTTTTGTGTATCCCTAGCTCGTTAATGCACCATGATTACTACAACCCTAGTTATGGAAGTTTTAGCCTCTCACAGTTGCAAAGTTGTGATATGCGTTCATAATTAAACACATAATTCAATACTTACAATCGTAGATGAGAGAAAAAGCTTCTTTGATTATCTCCAAAATAACTCAAGAACAATTCACAAAGATCAAGAAAGAAAGAAATCAAGAAAAGATTGATCACAAGTCAATCAACTCAATTATATGTTTTCCTTACTTTCTAACCTTCTCTGACTACTTCCCACGTTCTCTCAATGTTCTCTACTGAAAATAAAACTTAAAAGGTATTTATACATACATAAGAATCCTTTTCCTAAGCTAATAGGGTAAATTTCCATAACTGGTGCCGCTTGAGCCACGACAGATCCTACGACCCGTAGCAGGATTGTATGGGTCGTACATGCTATCCGTAAGTCCTTGGCTTGCTGAATTTTTGCTGTGTTGTGCCTTGGTACAATTCTTACATGCTTCCTACGAGTTATACTGCGTTTCCGTGACTTGACTCTGAAAACTCTGAATTTTTCTGAAGTTTGTCACGAGTGTGATGGTATGACTCGTACCTTGCCTCCTTGACTCATACTGTCTATCTGCGTTAGGAGTCTGCCTCTTATGCAATTCTTCTGAATATTTCTACGACTTAGTTTTATGGATCGTACTGAGAGTCGTAGGTTGCACCCTTCACAATTCAGCCATCTGCAACTTTTCACGGTTCTCAGCACGACTCGTATTGAAACTGTGACTTTAGCCCATTTTCTGCACTTTTAGGCTTCTTTTGCACATTTTTGCTCCAACACTTATTTGTCCTGTAATCAAAGAAAAAAGTGCCTTAAATCCATATAAAAACACCTAAGTCCATGCTATTTTCTCAGTTTTGAGCATCAAAAGTGCTGTAAACTCACAACACATCAACACCCTCAGCTTAAGACTTTTGCATGTCCTCAGGCAAAGAAAAAAACTAAACATGATGCTCAACTAGAAAATAAACCTAGGATACTACAGCCAATACCAAATAAAATTTGCATTATAAATTCAACGACTTTTGACCCTTCTTCCATGAACCAATATCAGCTAATGTTCTACAAGCAAATACCAAACATGATAAGTAGGGATCAAGACATATCATCTAGCTATCAACAGGAAATCAATTCATCACCAATGCTTTTCATACAGACCAATGGTAAAAGTAAACATAACCCATGTATCCTCATAGAAAATGAAGTCCCCACTCACATATATAGTAACAGATATGGAATGGGACTGAACAAGCGAGACTCTCACTCTCACAAAGAAGTTTCAAGTAATGTGTATCGGATACCATAGGCTTGCCCTTATTTTCTCTGCTTCGATCTATTAGATGGTCAGATTAGAATCACTATAGGACCAATTGTGGCTTGTAATGTAGGCTTTAGGGGTGGACATGATAAATGTGGGATATTTTTAAGTGACTAACCCTTCCTTGGCACTACATACATTGGCTTCATGGTTCACCTATTTCACCCTCTTTTCTTTTCATTCATTTTCCTCCCTTTTCACCTCTTTTGTATGCATTTGTATGAGTGTGGTGTGTTTTCAACCTTTTCAAGAATTATTTTCTTTTGAATTTTCTTTATCAAAGTTTTCAACTTTTTTTATCTTTTTTTCTTTTTTTTATTTGTCACACCACACCTTATTTTTCACCTGTTCTCTTTTCTTTCCCCTTTTCTTGTTCCCACCATTTATGCACCCCTACTCTAGCCACCCTCAACTTAGGCATTTTGCCTATGCTGAGGTTCACAATATCCAAGGATCAAAATTGGGATCAAGCGAATCATATGATTTTGGTAGGGTCATTTAGGCTAAAAGTAAGCTTAACAAAAATGGCCTATGATCATATCCTAACCAACCATCCTTGGCCTATGCAAAGACCAACCAGGCAAGTTCTAGATCTTCAACATAGAACTGAACTAAGTATCAAACCTCACTCACTCATGGCACATGACTTATATTCACTTTACCTATCTGGTTTACACATGGATTAACAAGACTACTCATGCTAATACACTAAATGACATCAAAAGATCCACAAAGATCATGCATACAATCATAAGAACACAACTAATGCATCAAATTTTTTTAGATAGGGTCAATTTTAACCAAAAATAAAAAACTAGTGCACTTTCATTGGCTGACTACTCCTAAGCTATTTTATAATTAAACAAAAACCACAAAATAAGAAATAAAATCCTAAACATGTTGATTCTATTAG
>JACEIK010002753.1:181420-195644 GCA_018107945.1 Datura stramonium | reverse complement strand
CTCGCCACCCTCCCCCTCCCTTCTCTCTTTCTCGCTCTTGCTCTTTTTCTCTCTGGCTCTCTTGCCCTTCCCTTTCTTTCTCTATTTCTCTCTCCCTCTTTGTATACTGTATTTTAATTACACCTTTCTCTTTGTATTTTTTATATTTTCTTGGAGAATATCAACCAATTGTATTTATATTATATTCATAAGTGCATTAGCTGTATCGATGAATACTTGTTTTGTATTTAATTGAACTTGTATTCGTTCATTCTTGTATCACTTGTATTCATTCGCTCTTGTATCACTTCTATTCATTCGTTCTACTTATATTTATGTGCGAATTTAGGTTGTATCAGTGAATACAGTCTACATATATACAAAGGTATAAAAATCGACGAATACTTATTGTATCGATTAGTACATATTGTATCAATGAATACAGTTTATGTGTATACCAGAAAACAACCAAAAGCTCTAATTGAGCTTGTATTCATTTACTCTTGTATCACTTCAATTCATTCACTCTTGTATCACTTCAATTGATTCACTCTTATATCACTTGTATCCTTTCATTCTACTTGTACTCTTTGAATGTATATCTGTTTTTTTTTATACTTATCAGTATGTATCAATTTTATTATGTACCAATGTATCATGAAAGAGAGAGGCAGTGAGAGAGAAAGAAAAAAAAAGATACAGAGAGAGAGATAAGGAAAGAAAGACAATGAGAAGGAGGAAGGAGAGAGGCGCGCGCAAGAGAGAGAAAGAGGAGGGAGGCGAGAGAGATTTAAAGAGAGTGAAGAGAAATGCTACAAATTGTAATTATTTTCTATAAAATGTAATTTTTTAAAACATTTTATACTAATGATAAATAAATAGCATATGTTTGCTATACCAGGTAATTTTTCCTTATTAAAACATAAAACTAGGAAGACACGACTGGCAGTTTCCATATGGGCCAATTAAGCACAAAGCTGCCCTAATCTAACACAAATCGTTTAATTTTGTCGCTGAAACATTTGGTAAATTGTACACAATCACTTTCTCCAAAAGAAAATTGAAGGTGAAATCAATTAAAAAGTGATGAAATGTTTTTTTTTAAAAATGAATAGCTCTTATTTCTTGTAGGTAGTTAGTTGTATGAGGAAATAGTTTCAGAAAAGTAAAAAAAAACACAATAAAGATTGATTCTTAGCACATACAATGACAATATACTCAATATAATTCTTTAAGTGAGAATTATGAAAAGTATAATTTGTACATGAATTTTCATCTATCTTTAGATAAAGAAATTATTTTTGATAGATCCTTAAATCAACGGGAGTAATCAAAGCAGGAGTAAAAGAAAATAACAATAACAAAATAAAAAAATAAACATGAAGCAACAATAATAGTAAGGAATGAAGAATAAGATACAGCGTGAATATTAAAAAATATCACTAAATAAGGAGAAGCTGAATAGAGGAAACTAGAGCTTTGCCTCTCCCATGTAAAAGTACAACAACATTTCGTTATCTACTACCTTTCTATTCTAATTCTCAACCTTCATATCTTTCTGTATAGGGTCATGTCCTCGATCAATAAGTTCAAAACGGGTCATGTCTTGTCTAATCAGCTCTCCCCAATTCTTTTTTCGGCTTATCTCTACCTCTCCTAAAACCTGTTATACCTAACCTCTCACATACCCAATTAATCTCATCTCCGTTTCCCTCATCTTGTTCTCCACAGAGGCTAATCCCACCTTATCTTATATAACTTTGTTCATGTTCCTATTCCTATCCCTCCTAGTATGCTCACACATCTATAGGAACATTCTCATCTGCACCATCTTCATCTTGTGAACATGTGCATTCTTAACTAGTCAACACTCTGCCTCATATAATAAAGCATGTCAAATCGCCACTTGTAGAACTTATTTCTATGCCTTGGTAACATATTCATATCATATAGTACCACAGATGCAAGACTCCATTTCATCCAACCCGCTTTAATATGATGTGCGACATGATCTTCTATATCCCATTTTATTGGATTATAAACCTAAGATACTTGAAACTTTCCCTTTTGAGCATGCTTTGTGTATCGATCTTCACTTCCACCTCCGTCTGATGTGTAACATCATTGAACATGCACCCAAGGTATTCTTTCTTAGTCATGCTTAACCTGAAATTTTAGATTCTAAGATCTGTCTCCAAAATTTTAGTCTGTCGCTAACTTCAACTACACATCTCGTCTATCAATAATATGTCATTTGTGTATAACATACACTTAGCCACCTTCCTATGAATATGTGGTGTAAATTCATCCGTCACTAAGGTAAAGAAGAGTTGATCCCTGGTGCAACCCTATCATGATCGGAAAGTATTCTGAGTCACCTCTGACTGTTTGTACTCGAGTCTTGGCTTCATTGTACATATCCTAAAATATCTTAATGTAAGTCACAGGAACACATCTAGCCTCCAATCACCATTATAAAACTCCTCTAGAAACTTTATTGTAAGCCTTTTCTAGGTCAATTAACACTATGTGTAAGTCTCTCTTTCTATCTTTATACTGGTCCAACAATCTTCTCTCAAAGATGAATGACTTCTATAGTTGATCGCGTCGACATGAATCTGAATTGGTTCTCGTATATAGACACATTCCTCCTCATCCGCATCTCGACCACCCTTTTCCAAACTTTCATAGCGAATTTAATAGTTTGATACCCTTATAGTTATTGCAATTTTAATAATTACCCTCGTTTTTGTAACACAAAATAATTCTATTACTCTATTTACACTCCTACAACATTTTAGACGTTCTAAAAATAACATAAAACAACCCTATTATCCACTCCAAACCAACTTTTCAGCACATTAAAAAAAAATTGATTTGTTATAAGTCGATGATTGTTGGTTATTATAATGGGAGAGAAAATAACACTCTATTGGCATTTTGGATTATGCATTTTCTCTTTATTTTTTTTTCTTTTATTTTTATTTTTATTCTTTTTTGTTGTTGGTGGTGAATAATAGATTTTTTTTTCCCAAGTGAATGATAGAATTGGGTTTTCAATTGTGATTAATTATGTCTCCGGAAAAGAACAACCTCTCTAGTGGCCATTCAGATTTAATTGATTTGCATTTTTGTTTTCTTCCAAAACATTTTGAGTCAATAAATTGTTTGTATGTATACTTTATTGATAGACTGAAATTATATGAAGATAACTAGAGGACCCATAATGGAAAATATTCGAACACATATGTTTACTTGACGGTACTAGAGGTTAGATTTGTGATGTGACTAAATTGATGTTTCTTAGCCAAAGTATTTTTAAATGTGAATCAAATGAATTTCTAGCAAGTCCATGCAATTTGAATCGTTAATATGGGCTAGGCCCATTGAATCGGTTCAGTCCATTTCGTGATTTAATAACAAGTTTTTGTGTGGATTGCCTCTATTTTAGGGTGATTTATCACCTCAAATTAAAATAAATTCCAAAATTTCAAAATCCATAATTAAATAATTAAAAATATTTTTAAAAAAATTGGAAAAAATAAATGTCATAAAAGCATAAGTTAGCCCTATAAGGCATAATTTCATGTATGAACTTGTCCAAGACATAAGTTCGGTAGGCGAGAAGTTCAATTCCATGAACTTTTGCTATGAGGCACAAGTTCCCTAATAAACTTGTGTGATAGGCATAATTTCATGTTGAGAATTGTGCCTGTAAATTCAGAAATTTCATGTTGTTGGAGGCACAATTCAATTGCATGAACTTCTACCTTTTGAAGCACAAATTCATGTTATTTAATTTATGTTTGGTGACATAATTTCATGTTATTGAACTTGTGCATATGGGGGCGGGAGCCGGTGCATGAAATTAGCCCCTTAGGCACGGTTTTAATTGCATGAACCACGCCCTTTAGGCACAAGTTCATGTTGCAACTTATGCCTTAATCTCATGTTAGTGAACTTGTGCCTATGAATGAAATAGGCACACATTCAATAACATGAATTTTATGTCATAAAGCATAAGTCATGTTACTCAACTTATGTCGACATGCATAAGAGGCATAATGCAGTGTAAATTTATGTCTTTAAGATATAACTTTGGGCAAAAAACTTATGCCTTCTGTTGAATTTTATTTATATCTTGCTAAATTTTTTTCAATGTTAAGGGTATTTTTAACCACTTTTTGTCATAAAATGTCGAAGGATACAAATTAGGAGCTAAAATTTAAGGGGCAAAAGTTAAAAAACCAATTTAAAATGGGCAATCGTGTGAATGAGCCATTTAATAAATTTGACTTGATTTTAGAGTTCATTTAAAAATGAGATTTTTAGTTTGGGCCGAGCTCGTCTGTTGACTCGTAAGGCTTGAGCAAGATGAGTTGAACGGTCGTTGATCAAATAAAAAATTAATTAAAAATATAAAAAAATAAAGTAGAGTACTAAAAATAACAAGAGTCAAACTTAAAGTCTATTTAAATCATCATTTTAATAGATGATACATTATCATTTTCTTTTTGTGTGCGTGTATTGTATTGCGATATATTGGAACAAAACTAGGTTAATATTTCTAGTTATATTGTTATTCATTAAATACATTTTAATTTGCTTATTAATATCTTTATTTGGTTAATTGGTATCATGTCACTTATTATTCAGTTTCGTAGAATCCTTACATCCAACAAAATTATTATTTTATACAATTGTGCACAAGATATTTGCATGGAATGACAGTGATTTCAAATTGAAGTCATACAGTCAAATCTTTACTCGAAGCCAAACTTAATCAATATTATTAAGTTTAATGAGGATAATATGGAGATGTCAAATGATGATATGGAATTCGATTTAGTGTTTTTGTCCATCTGCCCAGGACTAGATTACTAGACACACACAAAAAATAAGTGGTAGTGGGCTTGGTGAGAATAATACATTATACCGAGTTGATGTCGGTTGATAAGGATCACACAATTATTTTAGGATAAGTTCATGGTGATGAGTAACATATAATGTGAAATTTAATTATTTGAGTGAAAAATTATTGAGTATATGAATAAGATTTTCGATTGATAGTCGAAAAGGAAAGAAAAAATATATAAAATGTAGTTAATATTCTTAGTGATATGAGAAATTTATGCAGATTTTATCCAAAAGAAACCATATCACACAATATTAAAATAATTTTCTTTAACTAGTTTAACTCAATATTTAAATCAGTATTCTAGATTTAAAGTACTTTTACATGACATGAAAAGAATAAAAGTAAAGGTAAAATGTTGTTGATACTCGATCGGTGATTATACTAAATTATCTTAACTTATCATATTTTAATTATTGTATAAGGTAAATATATAAATAGATTTATATGTAAACACATATGTTACGCATATAATTAACTTTAGTATAACTAATATAGAACGCAGATAAATTATTTGCATCAGAATATTTGAGATATGTTTTTGTTGTAAACAAGGGAATCAACAACCGCCACTTTTCGGGTCCGATACATGACTGACAATCTATAAATTTAGCAAACGGTATGTAATTTTTCTCTATTACGTTAAAAGTGTGCAAAATTAATGTACATTTATAATAATTAACATTTAGCCTTTGTATATCATGTGATTTTCGAGCATCGAACCATCATTGCCTAAGCGCTCATACATGCATTACAGGTAAACTCTTTTACGTGTAATAGCCCGAGAATCATATAAGAGATACAAATCACACTAGCCAAACCTCGTACGACAAACTCGATCGAAAAATACATAAAAATAATATTAATTTTCCTATTTAGAAGATCACCTACTCTATCAACTCGACCATCAGCATTAGCGGAAGTGAGGGTAGGGTGGGATGGGGTCAAGGGAAAGAAAAATACAAATGCCGAAAGGAGGCAAGAGTATATAATGTCAAAAGAAAAGGGGGGGCCTTTAAATGAACACTCATTACATGAATTGCTATATAGATTTCCAAATCTTCATTCTTCAACTTCTTCTTCTTATGTTGTCTTCTAACTTTTGGACAAAATTATAGTCTTAGCTTTTATAGACAATGGAATGCGTGGAATCTCTAAAAACCATTAAAATAAGATCAAATAGTGCAATGCATGTAATAACTAACTCCTAAAGTAAACATAAATGTCTCTGTCCTATCCCAAATTCTTTTCGGCTAAAATTCCCAATAACTAATTTTTTTTCTTATAAATAAAAAGTAACTGTGTCTTAAGTTTCAATTATAATGAAATATTAAATTTTATCTATCGAATTTAATACCCTATAATAATAATAATAGTTTTTAGATGTTATACTTGAAAATAACCACTAGGTTTTCTTTGTGATTTCTTCTATTTGTCACATATTTTTTTAATATGCTTCTTGAAAAATATTAATTAAAATGAAAATATGATAAAATTATTTTTATTTATTCTTTAATTTCAATTTAATATTATTTTTGTTTTTTAATTTTTTATTTTTTAATAGTTTAATTAATTTTTTTATTTTAAATTAATTAATTTTAATAAACACGATAATTAAAATGGAGGGGGAAAGTATGTTTCTTTCTCCGGCAAACAACAGATAAACCAACTAATATAACAACTTATTTTTGAACAAAGGTAACTGAAATTTAGGGAATGGACAAGTAGTTAATTAGCATTGTCAAGAGGTTACTAGGTTATATATTTTTTACGAATTCTGACCTATTATTGGATGATCTTTTTGAAGATATTTAAAAAAAAAAAAAGATAGAGATAATTTAACATTTTTTTTCTCTATAAATTATCCTTCTTTGTAATTACTTTAAGTTGTCATAATATGCCTTTAATTTATAGGCTTTGAATAATCGTTAGGCTTCTTCTTACCGCTACTAAAAGCGTAGTTCAAAATTGAGTGCACTTAACGAATTTAGTGATCTGATATTAAAATACATTAAAAAAGTTTTAAATTTCTTTCATAAAATTTATAGGGTAATGAGATACAGAAAAAATTCATATACATGACTTTAATTTAGTGATAAGGCATGGCATGATGTGTGAGTTAGGTGCATATCGCAGTATTTTGACTTTTTTCTATATAAAAATATGATATTTAAAATGAAAAAGATGAAGTGATGAATCTATTATCCATCGAGTTTCGAACTTTTTGTCAAATTTACTTACAATTTATGAGACACAAAAACATTTTATATTCTTATTACAACAAAAGGGGAAAGACAAAGCAAAAGTGTGTATATGTGCCCCTTCTCCTTGCATTTTTCAAGTTAATTTGCCCTTATATTTAATTTAATTTAATATTAAATATTATTTTGAAAAAGAATAAAAAACGTAATAGCAATAATATTGATGTGATAAACACCCTCCATCTTTAATGCTGAGATTGTTGATGGAAGGGATTTTTAAAAAAGAAAAAATCAACGTGATTATATTTTCTAAATGTGCACTTTTAAGTGGTTTCACACTATTAGTTTCTAAGTTATGATCAATTTTGATTTGAATATCTAAAAGCATATATTGTCAGCCTTTCCATACAAGTTTACGACCCCATTTATTTCACTAACAACTCCTTAATTAAGTTAATCAAATTAACTCATAAATTTTGACTACTAAATAATAAAGATTTCTCATTATGTTTTCATTGAAATCACAAAAGGGGAAAAAAAAAGAAAATCCTTTTGTTCGTTTCTCATTTGAATGATATAGTGATCGATACATTTATCTCATGAATCACATGCATTTTCATTTGTTTTAATTATTTGATATTCAAATTCCACTTATCTAAAGGTAATTTAAATTTATGTGGACAAACTCTATTAAAGAGCAAGTCATCATAAAGGTTGTTTATTCATGTGCTTACACTAATTTTTTTCCTGATTAAGTGTTTTGCGGAATCTCATTTATTCCATTGCAATTTTAAGTGATGCATGTGTTTTTAATTAGAGTACAGCTAATGTGTGATCAAAAGGCACTTTTCAGCGAAAAATTACATTGTAAAAATACACTTTTCATATGTTACTTATTTATATTTTAATTCTTATAGTTTAACTTTTAGCTCCGCCACTTGGTGACGTCATTTGAGTTCTCTAATTAATTTAGTATCAAATAAATTGCTTTTAGAAAAGAAAAAAAAAGAAAAAAAGATACACCCAAATTTAGAAACATTGGAGAAGTGTACAAGGAAATAGAGCCAAAAGTGGTGAAATTTGAAGATCTTTGATGAAGTAAGGTAAGGTGATATATATGAAAGTTTGGATTATGAAATTATGTTTTGCTTAATTGAGTAAATAGGATAGAATAGCATATGGATGTTTGAGTGAGATTTGTTTAGCAACAAAGTGTGCATGCATCTTACTCTTATATATATCATCATCATAATTTATTAATAAAGTAACACAGAATAATTTGCAACTGTCACGGGAGATTCAAAAAGGTTAAAAAAAAAAAAAAAGGCTAACTTTGGTTGGTGAAGTGCTAATTTTGCTCTAATCCTTTCAAAGAGGATAAAAGGGGAATAAATCACACACAAAAAGCAAATAGTGAAAGGGAGTGCAAAATAAAAATTATTGATTTATTTTAATTTTTAAAAATATTAATAGTTAATTTTTTTAATTTTTTTAATTTTTTTATTTATTTTGGTTTTTTTTGTTTTTTAATTTTAAAATATTTAAAAACACACAAATAAATACCAACAACCATTCAATTTAATCATTATAAAAATATTTTTAAAAAAATTATTTTCAAAATATTTATCAATTTCCTCTTAGAAATTTGACCAAACAAGCTACTTCTACAAAATCCTTACTCCTTTTTATATGCCTTTAGGTGCCATTTGTTTATAGATTTGGTTTCTAAGACTTTGAAATAATATTTGGAGACTATTTTAAATAAGTGCTTATTTAGAGTTTTTTAATATTTTTATTCTTACTTCATCTGTATTTTCATGTCAAATATAGCTTTAATTTTTAAATATTCTGTTTTAGTTTAACCTCAAATATTATCTTTTATCAAATATCAACCAATTTATGTTCAAATATCTATTTTTTCTAATTCAAATTTTATCTTCTTAAAAAAAAAAAGACGATGAGATGGCATTGTTGAGTCTATTTGGCCTTGACCATTTATTTACCACTAATTTATGCTTGTAGTAGCATTAGGTCTCATTTGTTTGCATTTTAACGGAGGTCTCAGGTCATTAAATGCGTTTATTTTTATTACAATATAAATATTTATTTAGTCGAATAAGTCTTAATTATTAAGATGCGGAATAAAATCTTAATATTATTAAGAGGTATGCCACCATCGCTCTATCCACAACCATAGATCACCATTATTAATCACCTTTATCATCAAAACCACCGCCATTTCCATCATCAGCACGACCACCGCCGCTGCCACCACCACCAACTACCTCTGTCACTATTGTCAACCACCATTATCGTCGCTAACCACCTCAAACATCCTGACAAACATGGCGATCATATTTACGCTAACCACTTTTTGCAGAGTCATTCTTGCTCTAATGAATTCAATCATTATAATTATATGCGCCGCTAGCCGCTATCTCTATCACCACTATAACTCACTACCACCACGTGCCAATTCACTCGCCACTTATTTAATCCTGAGCATCCTGCCAGCTATTACCAGCAGCGTCGTCAATGCCGCACGTTCTTGACCACCACCATGACACCATCAACTCTTGACATCAATCAACTTCACCATCACAACCATCAACGTCGGTCACTGCGGTGCCCTCACGCTCCCGTCATCATGCTGTCGCCGCCGTCAATGCGTAGCTATCCACCCAATCGCAATTACTAGCCATTAACATCAATCATTATCACGACATAGCCTAAATATACTCACCATAACTAGAAAAGAAAACATAAATATTTATTTTTATTAAGATTATAAATTTATTTTATTAAATTAATATTTTTATTTAAATTATATATTTAATATATTAACATATAAATAAAGTATGCACATTCAAATGTTAAAAAATATAACATTCTTAATTTATTAGACATTTAGATCTAAAGACAACATCTTAATCGTTGAGATATGCATTGATTGAGACGTCTTAATTTTTAAAGAAAATAAATGTGGCTTTAGTTTGCTTAAGCATACCTTTTTTAATTTAAAAAAATTAAGAGCATTCTTAACTTAATTACCATTAAGAGTAATTTGAGAATTTAAAGTCGGTGAGTGAATTTTTTAGAATAAGTAAATCGTGTTATATATATATATATATATAGGATTACAATTTTAAAAATAAGCTTGTAAAGAAGAAAAAGGTGTTGAGGATCAATCGGAACAACTTCTCTATTCAATAAAGATAAGGATAATGTTGTCTATATCTTATCTTTACCGAGATCAACATAAAATTAAATAAACATAAATATATGCTATTTATATCTTGTTTCTTTTAGACTCATTTATAAAATTATATAAAATTATTATTATTATTAATTACAAAAAGTGCTATAATGAATTAAAATTTATCATAAAGATAAGAATAACCTTGTCTACATCTTATCTTTCTCGGACCTCACTTATAAAATTATATAAAATAAAATTTGTTGTTAATTCCAAAAGTGCTATAATGAACTAAAATCTAACATTATGAAGCAGAACATGATTTGAATACTTTAATTGCAGTTTTGTGACTTTGATGTTTGTGATTCAATTCTTCTCTTTTAGTTAATCAAATCATATATATTCAAAAATTATCATTGCATGGAATATAATTTTTTATATACCCCTCAATCATCCCACCTTACCCCCATAACTGGAGGCACAAATAGACACCCATTCAAGCTTTGCTTGCATGATGGGATTGGCTCAATTTCAGTTCACATATAACATTATTATATTCTGAATTAATTATAATATAAAAAAGATACATATGAGGATATCATTATAAATTATTGGATTTTGAGTACCCTACATCCTAGTATTTTATCTATATTATGATTTAATAACGTTATATATATATTGAATATATAAACCTTTTTTATTTATTTTGAAAAAAAAGGAAATGATAAAAAAGGTGAAAAATTGAATTATATTAATTTAATTAAATAATTAAAAATATCTTTTATCTTTATAAGACCAATGTCCCATTGACCTTGTAGTACTCTTGCTTATCCCTCTCACTTCATATACTACTTTGCCACAGATTCCCCAAAATAGATCTCAACTATGACCCCTTTACTGTGAATCACTTGATTTCCTCCTCCATTAATGAGCCTTTTGTTTTCTTCATTTAATATCTCATGTTACTATCTACAAATTGAATTAAATGGTGCCAACAACAACATCATCAGAATCTCTTCAAAATTCTGCAACTTCTTCATTAGCAGACATGAAAACTTGTCTAAATGGAGCAGCAGTACAGAAATCACAGCAGCAGAACTCTCAGAATGGTATTAACAATCAGGTAACTTACAATATTAATCCTTTTCGTATTTTAATTTATCTGTCTTATATTTTTTCTTTTTTAGTTCGTATAGAAAAGATCAGAAGCTCTTTTTTCAATTGTGACAATTTGCTCTTTCCTAGCTTTTTACCTGATATTTTTAATTTTGAGATTTTTTTAAAAATTTTCGTGTCAAAAATTAAAACTGGTGTTAACTTGTCAATATCTTTTTTTCTAATTTTTTTGGTTCGGTTTTATTCATTTGTCGAGTTTAATTTATAAGCATGGCGGCTTAATTAAAGGTGTGTAAAACAGTGATTTAACTGAAACTCTAGCTAGCAAGCTGTGTTAATTAATATAACTAATGGACGGGAATCCCAATTAAAATAAGTAATTATTAATCAAGTCATGAAGCTGACGTTTTTGAGAAAACTGTGGATTTCTCTCTTTGTTAATTATACCTAACGTAGTAGAACACTACTTGGTTAATAATTATTTATTTTTCATCAGTTAAAAAATATGATGAATCTTTGAGTTTTTCCAAAGTGTGAATCTCCCAAATTGTTTCTGGACAAGTGGATCTAAACATCTTCCTATATAAAATTAAGATATCATTTGATGACAAATTAAAGTGTTCTAAGAAATTTATCTGAATTTTTCTCAAAAATTACATCATATAAAGTTATGTGGTTGAATTTTTTTGTATATTTATCTTTTATATTTTAATTTCTTAAATATAATTTTATTACTAAAATTGATTATATCTCATTTTTTTTAAAATTATAATGAATTTATTGTGGCAGTTGTTTACGCGGTTTAGCAAGTAGGTATCCTAATTCCTTCGCAAATCTGACATATTTTCTTCTTTTTTGTTCTTTTCAATATGAAAAAAGACATGTTAAAGCAATAAAACAGTGAAAAATGTGGGCCGGCAATTCTCATAATTTTCCCCGGTATATTACTGGGTGTATTCTTAGCATGTCACACGAAGCTTTTAAAAATTTCATTTATCTTTTGTAAATATTTTTTGAATAACATATTTCTTAAAAAATACTAATTTATGTTTCTCAAATTAATTTAGAGTATTTTGTATTAATATTAGAAGTAGTAACTTATATTTGGACACACTTTCAAAAAGTGTATTTAGATTTTTATTTTTGGCTCTATTCCAAAATATATATGTTTCCTCAGAAAGGCTTGGCTAAATATCTCAATTCTTTAAAATAATTTTTTAAAATTAATTATTTTTTTACTTTCTAAAAAGATTGATCAAACAGATTAATAAACTCATAGGGATAATATGCTCTTTTCCTTTTTTCCTAATAATTATGTTTATAAAAGATAATCAACTCGTTGGAGTGCATTTTCCTTTTCATTGACAAAAAAGTTTTTAAAACTCAAGAACTGAGACATTCGCAAATATTTTCTTACATTATTTTCTTTAATCTCTACAAATTTGGGGGTGGGTAGGTGGGGGAAATTAATGTGGGGTTTGTATGTTGGATAATGAAGAAAAAACACGCCTAAAATGGGTGCAGTGTCAGAAAATTCTAAAGACTATATATTATATCTTTTTTTAAGTGAAAAACAAAATAAAGTAAATGGACACATAAAATATCATTACATATTATTGCCGCATGGTTGACTTGGCTTGCTTTGTGTATAATGATGCTAGATCAAATTCAATCCTAACTCTGAGAGTTTAATATCCTAAGCGTCATTTTACGGGAAAAAGTTAAGAATTTATTCTAATAAAAAACTATATTAAGTATTAATTTTTGCCTTTGAGGTAGAACCTACGGTTAATTGAGCGGGTATATCTTTTTTTAAGTGAAAAACAAAATAAAGTAAATGGACACATAAAATATCATTACATATTATTGCCGCATGGTTGACTTGGCTTGCTTTGTGTATAATGATATAAGATCAAATTCAATCCTAACTCTGAGAGTTTAATATCCTAAACGTCTGTTTTACGGGAAAAAGTTAAGAATTTATTCTAATAAAAAATATATTAAGTATTAATTTTTGCCCACAAGGTAGAACCTCTGGTTAATTGAGCGGGTTCATTGTCTTAAAATGTCCTGAACATCTATCTTATGGACAAAAGTGGACAACATATCAAATTAAGTTCTAACTTTTGCCTATAAGACAAAACTTTTGGTCAATCGAGCAGGTTCATTGTTTTAAAATATTCTGGACATCTATCTTATGAAAGTTTAGAATTTTCTAAAGCAAAAGCTATTTTAAGAAAAAATTGTTAAGTGCGGCCAAAAAATAAACACCATAGGCCATTTTTTTATTAGACTTTTTTCCTCAAACTCACTCATTTTAAGGCCATTTTTGAACTTTATTCTTTACGTGGTCCGATCAATTTCGAAAAAAAGAGTCCTCTATTTTTGTTAATTTATAATATTTTCCTCAAAATTGGGGTAGAATTTCAAATGTTTACAACAAAACACTAGATTAATATACTTCTTGAACTAATATATAAGTAGTTATATACCACAAGATTAAGTAATTAATTTATATTTTGAAAAAGAATAATTTGCTGGGCCAGGTTCCCTTAGTTGGGTGCAATCGATCCAAGTCGTATGGGCCTATAATGGCCCAACCGTTTGGATTGGTCCTAATCTTTCCAAAACAGTCCGATCCAATCTTTTAGTGGCCAGCAAGTGCACATGTCATGTTTGTTTACGCTGAGATGTGAGATCTCCAACAAAGATATTGCGCCCTCTCACTCTTTAAACTTTATTTATTTTATTTTAATATAATCATTTTTTAAAAAAAAGAATTTATGTGAAGATATTTAATAATATTTAAATTAAATA
>JACEIK010002753.1:159943-172675 GCA_018107945.1 Datura stramonium | reverse complement strand
AGAGATTTAGGAAATATAATAAGATAAAAGAAAAGATATTAATATTAAACTATGTATAAAGAATATATTTATCTTTTGCAAATTGAGATGAGAAAGTTACTGCATTGAGAGAGAATTTTGATTGAAAGAATATGAGAAAGTTAAGATTCATATAGAATGAGAGTGATGCATATATATAGAGGAAATACATGTAAAACAAAATAATTTATTATTTTATTTTTTAAATATGCATAAATATTATGCTGTATTTGATTTTAATTAGAATGTAATTGAAATGTTATATTGTAGTGTGATAAAATTATAAATTTTTATTTTCGCACTTATAATTGAACATAGTAAAAAATATGTTATTACAAAAGTAAAAAATTTCATTAACTCAAATAAACACATGAAAAATTTAATCAGATCTTACATAATAACTCTAAGTGTAAATTACAACGAACACTACTTAATAAAATTTTTTACATCAAACATTTGAAAAAAATAAAATAAATCAAAATAACGCAGAGAAATATCCACCGGTTGCTTTTTCACCTCTTCATTTATTTATTTTTTTCAGAAAATACTCTCCTGCTGCTTTCGTTAAACATATCCATCAATCTATTTTATTTTTATCAAATTCTTTTAGCAATGTCTTCAAAAGTTCTCTATCATCGTCAACTTCCTTAAACTTCATATTACTTTGGAAAGTCGTAGTATCACCATCAAATTAAAGAGGGTCTTTTCAATCGTGGCAGAATGATATTTAGTTTGATTCATCGACATATTATCCACCCACAGAAAATAATCGCATCCATCATTTTCTTAAAATAAAAAAACAAGAATAAAATCAATTATTCAAAATTTCAAATTATATTTTAAGAGTTAAAAACAATAAATTCAAAATTAATTTACTTTTAAACGCAAACAACTCCGAGATTTACTATCGAATTTTTTTTAGGTTTTTGATATTTTCATCTTATAGTATTTTCTGCATAAATATACATTTGGTTCCATAAAATATAAAGATCTCCCGAATGATGGAGACTTGATTAAAATTTTATAAAATTAAAAATGTACAGAAGAGAGTAAAACAGAATAAATGAGATCAATAAAATAAAACATATAAATAGACACTTTTTAACATAATCACTTTTAAAAAATAAATAAATTAACATCACCCATGAAGAATCTTTTTACGGATGAATCAGAGTTGATGAATTCTTCCAAAAGCTGAAACAAAAAATAAAATAAAATCTAGCAAATAGTTCGCCCAACTTGGGGCGAACTATATGTTGGAATTATATGGCTTTAATCACAGGTTGCAGTACAAGATTCTTCACTCTGAATAATGCAATGTGAAAATCAAAACAAGACCAAAAAATCTGCAAAGAAGGCATGTGAGTAAAGTCATGGATTCTTGTGAGAAGAATGCATGTGATCATGCTTTAAGTTTTGCTAAAAATTGCAGGAAATTTAAGAATGCATGTGAGTATACACGTTTATCCAAAAATTGCAGGCAAAGAATATTTAATTATAAATATTCAATTTTTTTTAAAAAAAAAAGGAATTGTGAAATATATTACACGTTCACATTTACTATTTACATATTTGCTGGATTTTCTTTTTTCATTTTTTTCACAATTTGAGCATGCATGTGACTTTGAAAGATCAAAAAAATTTCTTTTTTTTAAAAATTTGTGACTTGTGAAAACGTATAAGAAAACAAATTTATTTAATATATGGTACAATATTACATAATATAACTACTAATTTTCACGGGGGCAATCATTCTTTGTATATACTATATTTTCGTATCATGCGAGTAGGAGCAATGTCCTTTCATTCATACATCGTCTAGTACTATGTGCTTCAAAAGTTCGCACATATTATGTATTTACAATTAAATTAAATAGAGAAGGTGACCAATAAGTCTCATTGCTCAAGGAGAAAATTCACCACTATAAGTTTGTCTGTTGAAGCCTGCTCCTGTAAAACTTACTAAATAGTTCTTCGGCTCACTCTCACGAATATCAAAAAATTTGATGGCATACGAATATGGCATATGATAGTTTCTCCACTTCCCACAAGTACACTTTTTGTCTTCGGCAGAAACTACATGAACATTGACACCTTTACCATCGAGTGCATAAGTGAGAATCTCAAAAGTATCGAGCACAACATTGTACTGCATTATGTCTGTGTGCATATTGACCCACTCCCAATAGGCCAATACTCTGTAAATTTCTTTTCAACATTAAGTGGCCAAGGCCGGAGTACAAAGAAAGACCAATAAAGAGTCATCATTTCAAATTTGAGTCTCATAAAAAATTGGATATCAATTAGCCATAAATGATAGTGGATATCGTCCTATGATAACAACTGAAAGTTCAGGATCACGTATATTCATTTTGCTCCTAAAGACACGTACAAGATGATCAATATTTGAGAGTAGTTGGAAATTGTTGAACTGTTTCAGGAGGAAAACTATATCTAATCGAACAAGCTTCATACAAAAACTTCACCACCCCAATATAAATTAACTCTAACCGTTTCAGTTATTTTTTTCTATATCGAAAGATGAAATATTGTTTGCTAGACTTTACTATGAAGATAAAAAATTATTGTTAGCTAGATGTTATTGTGAAGATAAAATTATTTGATAGATCTTAGAAATAATCTTCACTAATATTTATAAACGAATTAACAACGTAGAAACAATTTTTTAAAAAAAAATTCTAACACATAGTTCGTCCAAATTTGGGCGAACTTCTGTAATTATTCTATAATTTTTTTTTATATGTCTGTAATTTTTTTTATTGTATCATAATTTTACGCAGAAAACTAAACAAAAAAAGTCATAGTTTGCGCAAAAATGGGCGAACTGCAAAATTAATTTGTGTTGTTCACCCAATTTTGGCAAACTATGACTTTATTTATTTATTTATTTAAATTGCTCAAGCGTTGGATGGAGGTTGACATTGTTAAATGTAGGAAGTGCAGTTTGCCAATATTTGGGCGACTGCCCTTTTTTTTTTTTTTTCCTTTTTCATATACCCTTTTGGTATATTGTAACAAATAATTCACACTACTAAAAATGTTGTCAAAATCGAGAAAACAAAAATCGACAAATGTGTTGGTGTAAAAAATCGAGGGAAAATTGATTTAGTCCGTCGTTTTGTTTTTGTTTTTATTTTTAAATTATTTTTTTAAAAAAAAGTCGATGAATAGGATCATTAGTCCGTCGATTTTTTCCGCACAAAAATCTGCGAATTTTAAAAAAAAAATATTTTTTAAAAGAAAACCGACGCAATCCTCGTTTTTATTATTTTTTAGTAATAACTGAGGGATGAAATCAGTTTTTAAAGTGCAAAATTGCAATTGAAGAGTATAAATAAAAACAAAGGAAAGATTTCATCAAAAAACATGATATTTGAGTGGTGAAATTCTCTAGCTACATTATTTATATATACTTTTAAAAAATCGACGGATAAACCGACGTTGACCCTCATTTTTTTAATTAATTTTTAATTTATTAAAATTCACGGATTGGGATTGAGTGCTTCGGTTTGGTGTCGGTTTTGCTCAAAAAACTGACCATGTACATCGGTATTGACTCTCGTTTTTTGTGAAGCTTTTTATAGTGACTTTTTTAGTGTCGACTCCAAAAAATTATGTTTGATCTGTTACGAACTTCAACTATGAAACTCCAATTGAAATGGATCAAATCTTTTTAAAATGGCTTCAAATTTTAACCACAACTTTGAGATGACACCGCCAACAAATCACAATCATTAATTTGTTAAGATTTTCAACAAATTCAAAATTCATTTGTGAATTTTCAAATTTTTAAGAATTTCAACAATAAAATTTTAGTTCAGATAATAATTAATATTTAAATATACAATAATAAAATTCTAAATTTATATATAACATCTATAAATCTGAGTATAAAAATCATAAAAGCAGAAAGAAAAAAAAAAGGGGGAAGAAAAAAGCAAATATAGAGATAAATGATGGAAACCATAGTTTGATGGAAACCAAATATAGAAAAGCTAAATGAAGTAGTTTCTATATGGATTAGTTAATTAGAGATAATAGTATTCTTAGTCTTTCGGTTATCAATAAATTTAATTAATTTTGAGGATTTTTTGTGATATAATTAAACATATTTAATTTTTTATATTTTTTATATTGTTTGTTTTTTGTTTTTGGGGTTTTTTTTTTTTTATGAATTTTGAGTTTTTTTAATTTTTTATTTTTTAATGATAAAATCATATAACATTTTTAATATATATATTATATTATTATATAAGTGGGAAGCCCTCAAGTTAAAAATTGAATTACCATTTTGCCCTTCAATTTAAAGCTATTTTAGTAATATTTTATGTACTAAAAAGTAAATATATATTACGATAAATATTATTAGACTATTATTAAAATTAAATAAAGAAATCTATAATTGTCATAATAGAGATTAATGTTTTCATTTAATTTACGTTATTTCACTTTATTTAAATTTAATTATAATTATATATTTTTTTAAAAACCAACTAAATTTAATTTTGATTTATATATAATTGAGGATTTGCTGGGTGAGAAATAAAAAGGATTAAGTGTTGTTTCTTTAATTTGTTTATATATATATATATATATATATATATATGTTTGTATGTATGTATGTATAATGAGATTTTTCTTACTTGTTTGGTACCATTAAAAATATTATAAGAGTATTGTTTAAATGTAGAACAAAATAATCGTTGATATTTGATAGGCCGATATGTGGAACTTTTTCATTTTTAGTATAATATGATATGATTCAAATATTATTATTTAATTAGATATTTAATTTAGTTTTGATTCAATAAATAATAAAATATTATTATTTAATTAAAAATTTTATATTATTGTTTGATTATTTAATTTTGATTTTAAATTTGAATATGGATGTTTTAATTGAATTTAGTTTTGATTCAATAAATGAAAAATATTATTATTTTGTTGGATATTTAATTTGGTTTTGATTCAATGAATGGTACAATACTATTATTTAATTAGATATTTTATTATATTTTAATTTACTATAGGGGCAAAATGATAATCCAAACTTTTAAGCTAGAGCACCGACTTTAGTATAATAGTGATATCCTAAGAGCAGCCAGTTAAATAGAATATTATTTTTTATTTTTATAATAAATTTATATTAATGTCTATCGATAAAATATTTTAAAATAAATAGCATTTATATAAGCAATTAATATAATTTGTTTGGTGCGTATCGAGGAAAGTACCTTGAATTTATTGTCAATATTGTTTGATTATAAATTACATTTATCTTTCAGCAACAATATATCATTCTACATATATCATCTAATAAATGCGCACAAGTTTATATGAGACACCGTGCAACGCATGTGTGGGAACTAATATAATTAATGATTCAAGAATTACTAATTCATTAAATTTGTCAAGGTTCTGATGCAAAGTCCGTAAATATATAATTTATATTGAAAAAAATAAGATAGTTGAAATTATTTCTAATACGACCATTTTCATTGTAAAATCAAACTACTGTAAGTGAGAAGAAACTAAATAAAATTGAATGTATTTTTATTATATTGGCTAATATCTGCATAATTCTACTGCATAATTCTAACGTGTAATCAAACGGTTCTTTAAAGTTTAATCATGTTATGTTGCTATTTTCAAACGGTAGTATGTGGCGATTTAATGATATGCCACTTGGCATTAGATAGTAAGCTAGCTTTTGAAATGAAGCTAAGTGACTGATGTGTACAGAGTAAATCCTGACAAAGTGTGTCCAAGGCTGAAGGGTAAATTAGTCTGGACGAAAAAGTATTTACGAAGAGCTATAATAAGATTCTCTTTTAGCAAATTAAATTGTCCCATTTAACATTAATCAGCTGAAATACCCTTATGTCAGATGCTTTTCAGGCGCAGGACATAAACGGGAATAATGTATTTTTACTCTTGGCTTTTTAGTGTAATAATAAGCATATCTAATCTCAGAAGCACCTGGTACAACAACTAATAGCATGAAGTATTATTGAAATGTTAAAAGTACCCTCAGATTAAATGTTAAATCCAAGAAGCACACATGTTCACCCCAAGCTGCTCAACTTTGTGGCCAAGGGTATACTGTACGCATATATTTTATTATAAAAAAGTATATAATATTTATTAATTTTTAATACCACAAATCAACATCCAAATAAATAATTTATGTACAACTAAATTCAACGTAATTAAACTCTGCACTACTAATACCTACATTGTTAATACATGCATAACTCTAGCAAGTAAACCAAACGGCCTTTAAGTGTATTATGCAGAGCAATACACCACTTAAGAAAAATATAAATTAGATTAAGAATTTAATTAATCTAACGCACACCATAAGAGGAATATAATTTCATACTGCATACTTGATCAACTAATAACTTGTTATTACCCATATGAACGTACTTCTTAGGATCTCCAATCACATTGATTGAATTACCGGCATTGTTAGATTCTCAACACTTCTTGCAGTTATCTAAATGGGGAGTAAATCATCAGTACACGCTCAGTTCCACAACAAATACGAGAAATAAACAGCAATGGATTAGTCGCAAAATGAAATCATTAAATGGTAAAATACAGCTTTTTGACACAAAACAACAGTTCCCTCGAAACTTTTTCAGTGTCAATGGAAAAAACAAGGCCGTATTTGCTATCTTATACTGTCAATAGTACATCAGATGCTCTCTCTAAATTGTTAAGCAGAAGCAGCCTACTCTTTTACTCCATTTACTAGACAGTTGAAAGCCTCCAAAAACTAGCAGGGACGGTGTTTATTTAACTGTCTGTAAGGATTTAATTCCCTGTAAACATATAAGATCAACGACTCATTGCATTCCAAATAACAGGAAATATTGATCATCCTCTATTAGCAATTAGATGCGACGCTTCTTTGGGAGGCGGCATCCATTGTGGGGACGTCGCGTTGTGTCCTCAATGAATACCACAGGATTCGTATCTCCACGAGAATGAGTGTAGCCCTCTCTGAAGCTTAGAATTGCTTGCTTCTTTTTCTTAAAGAAAGTAAAGCCATTTACTTTCATGACCACTGACTTCAAGCCCCGGTCTCTGGCTTCACGCCCAACATGTTCTGCAGTTGATTCGGCAGCGTATCTTGCAACTTTCCCTCCTTTTCCTGTTAACCTACCAGCAGTGGACCCAAACTTCTTGTTTCCTTTCGAATCCGTCACAGTAACAAAGGCATTGTTGCGAAGAACTTTGATATGAACAATATCAGCATCTTGTTCCATATGATACCTAGAAAGTGGACCACCACTCGGAATGCCCCTTGTGTTGTCCTCCGTAAGTCCTCTAACAAAGTCTGTTGGTCTATAATTGTTTCCCATATCAGCTTCCTTTGGGCTTCCAGAATGTAAGAAACACCTCCTACCAACATTACATGTTGAACAAACATTCATTCCCAAGACTTTTGATTGCTGATTACTGTATATTTTGCTTTCCGTCTTCCCTTGAATACCTGCGCCAAAATGATCCATTGAGCCAAAAGTTCAACAATTACTGCTTATCTTAAGACCAGCTATATGCAATACTGTCTTGCAGGTGCATATTTAAAAGCTCGGAAAAGAGTAGAAGAGATTCCTGGATCACCTAAATACTGAATTAGAAAGATATTGTAACAGATTCAAACACATCCACTTAATTACAAATCACTGGTTCTACCATTGATGACAACCAAACAGTAAGAAACAGGGAATTGAAACAAACAATCAAAAACTAGATAGAAATAAGAAGATAGAGTTAGAGCCTGTTTGGATTGGCTTATTTTAAGTGCTTTTAAGTCAAAATAACTTTTAAGCACATTTATAGTGTTCGGGTAAAATAAAAAAGTGTTTTTAAACACACTTATTTTTAAGCCAAAATAACAAAAATAAGTCAAAAACCATATAAGGTAAGCCATATATTATAAGCCCGTCCAAACAGGCCCTTAGAATTAGAATAGGGAGAGGATAGATTTTGAAGAAAGAAAGGACAATCATTGCTCGTCCCGGTTCCCTTTCTATTACTCAAGAAATTGGTAATAGAGGCTAATTATTAAAATCTAAAAGCTCTGCTCTATCATCTCATTAACTATAACGTTCCAGTTTAATACAACTTCTAGTGAAGCATTTTCTTTCTCCCGCACTAGGAATTAGTAACAGAATATCTATGATGAAATATCTCAACCTTATCAAGAAAAGAAACAATACCATAACATTCCAGTAGGGTGGGGAAGAAAGAAATACAGAAAAAATGCCAGAGAGCTAATTTCAACAAGTTCCCACTATGGAAAGATTTGAAAGTACTATGTGGGATACCAACAAGAGAACTTATGATTCTGCAGTGCTTAAAAAAAGAAAAAGAAACAGAAGAAAGAATTATTCTTAGTTTTTATTTTTCTCTTACCTATTAGAGCAATAATACAAATAAAAAGTAATCAAGGCACATGAGCGCTAGGGTCTTTATATGTCTTTACCTGTTCCTAATGCAATATGGAATGACTTCTCAATTTGGTTGTCTCTTCCTTGCAAAAAACATTAATCCTCCAACCTTCCCCTCAAAAATATGTTATCTTTCACCTTAAATCCTTCATTCCCATTAACTGTTATAGCTTAGTTGAAATCTTCCATTCACTTGGAAATGGGACTCAAATTGTATCCATAAAATGCTATGACAATTCATAAATCCACAAGCAAGGAAAACCTCCACCTACCATCTTCCATTATGGTAGTCCAATATTCGACATTGTAATTATGACATGCACTCCCTTTATGCTATCTTTCGATCCTCTTCGGGCTACAGCAGTTCAGAGAATTCTTCATTTACTAGAGAGTAATATGAATAGTTTATCTAAAATCATGCAATCTGATCCTCTGACAATGATTTAAACAAAAATCAGGATGAGAAGCTTTCACTCTTCAAGTGAGATTCAGTAAGCTTTAAAGGCACTGTCCTATAACTTTGACAACTAGCAAGTGCATCCTCTTTTTTTTTTTTTTTTTGGAAACTGGTAACTTTAAGCGCATCCTCATATTCAATATCAAGCAAAAGATTTAATCTTTGCATCGGATAAAAGTTGAATAAAAGTAAATAAATGTATAAAATCATGAGCATAACTGAAGGCAAACAATTTAAACTTGCAACCGTGAACAGAAAATTGTACAACAATACAACAACAACAACAACAATAAGCTTCAAAATAAGCTCAAAACTGAATTCACACACTTGCATAAAAATGGAAACTAGGTATGAAACAATATGCAATTTGATGAAGAGAAATTCGCAGCATTTAACAAGAGGAAAATAAACAGTACCCACCAAAATTTGGAAGTGTAGAAAAGGTTCTAAAAGCTTGAGGATGATCAGAAGAACGTAATTTGAAAGCATTGGCTGCCCATAAGACACTTCGGATAAGTTTCATCTTTCCTGTAACAATGCAAATCACTTCACCTTAACATCTATTTCGTCATTAACCTTCCTTACAAAAACTCAATTCAGTACACAATTAAAATAACATGGTAACCAAATAAAAAATCATATTAACTGAAAGAAAAAAGAACTACAGGAAAATATCAGATGCAAGTTAAGGATTTCTTCATGGATAATTCTCCAAAATTCTTTTCTTTTATCCTTGAAATCATGAAAAAAGATCTAGAGCCCGTTTGGATTAGCTGGGTAGCTTTTACATACCAAGTGCTGAAATGCACATTTTAGTGCTGAAGCTGGTTTTATAAATAATCAGTTACACCTTCTTTTGTTAAAATGACTGAAATATCCTTAAACCTGTTAAAAGATAAAAGAGCTATTATTACAAGATTTTTAATTCTAAATTGATTAAAATACAAGAGTTTGGACTTCAAATTAGTTGAGATCTCTACTACATTTAATTTAGTTTAAAATATATAGTTAAATGTTATTCCATAGAACTTGTGGGATTGATGATTAGCTGCAGCTGCTCAAGCATGGCTGAAAGCTGAGCTAAAGACATGGACAGATCTTCGAATGTCGAGTGCTAGTTCACGTTATATTTGCTTGTACATCCAATGCTAATATTTGAATATCAAATTTGTTTATATGCCAACTCTCCATTTAACTGAAAATGAAATATGTCCATGAGTTATGACACAATGGAAATGAACATAAGTGAACCCTTCATCTTACAAACAATTGTTACAACTTTTGGGCATCCCAGTATGCTTTATCATCTTTATTTTCTTTTGGTACTATAAAATAAAAAGGAAAACATCTAATTTCCAATCTCCATCTAATTTCTCAATTATTCAAAATACAGAACAGATGTAAGAGGCATGACTCAAGGTAATCCTAGCATCAAACCAGTCCTTTGAAATTAGTTTTTTGTCATCCAAATTAACTATACAACCACAACAACTAAACAAGAAAATGGCAAATAAACCACAACCACAATGTTTGAACACAAAACAATTAAAATGTTTAACCACAGTGACACATTATCCACTACTCTTAAGGAATAACTGCTAGTTATACTTCAACCAAGATTCCGAGCTTCATCAGCAGACAACCTTAAAAATATCTGTCACATCTCTTACTTAATGAACATGTTCATGGTATAGTTAAAAGCGGTAAAAGATGGAGTATGTGAGATGCATGTAGCGTATGATAATACAATTTGATTGTAACCGCGTAGACAAAAGCAACAATTAAATTAAATAAAACTAATATTGATGTAATAAAAATATGTAGGGGTTGAGATCATTGAAATCGATGGTATGCATTTAGATCTTTTCTTTTGTTTAATTTGCAATCACTGAAAACTAACCATATATAACCAATAAAATTAGAGGACCAAATATGACCTATTGTTACATCATGTTTGGTGTTGATAAAGATCAAAGGAGGATTTGTTGTTTCAAGAACACTAAAGGTTAGAGAATATCTAAACTTGGATAAAATAGAAGAATTTTGAGATATGATATTTTACTACAATAGTCAACAGACTCGCAATATTTTTTTTTCCTTTTGTTTCTGTCAATATTCAGATCTAGAAATGCTCCAGCAGAATATTTTGAGTGTGCTGTTTAGATTTCTTTTTAAGAAATTCAGTTTCTTACTTCAAGATGAAGCTGAATAGAACTCCAAATATAACTTGCATTTCCACAAAACCACATCTTTTCACCTGGTTTATACCGAACTTTCTTCCCATCTTCTTATTGAACTCATTAACTGGTATCATATCTCAATCATCAAGCTAGTTCACTGCGAAGTGATTAAATGATAACTTATGTAATTCCAATATAGAAATGGAAAGAACATCAAACTGTCCATAAAGAAATGGGAAGCTCATATGTAATATCTTAGAATTATACACATCCAAAGAGATCATTCTTGTAACTATTATAATCCATAGTACCATATGCATCAGAAACAAACCCAACTAAATATTTTAATGAGTCACAAGCCCAGCTAACAATCATGACTCTGTAAGTCATATTTCAGACATGGGGCATCAAGGCAGACCAGCATAGTAACATGATCACAGTCCACAAACTCTTCGAGTGCAGTTACATCCCTACAATAGTATTTTCTATGCGAAAAATACAAATTGTAGTCTAAAGTATCACATAACCTGATACGATTTAAATTGAGCTGCATTGAGAAGAGGCTTGCGGAGTTGAACAGTCGGATGGGAGAGTGGTACTTAAAGGGATAAGAAGCTGCCAGTAATTTAAACATAGTTATTAAGTCTTACTTTTTACAATTCAGTCCAATAAGTTAGTTACTTCATTGTTCTTTAGTTTCCTTCATTTTCACTTTGGTCCCTAGGTCTAGCTTTCCATATATGTAACGAATTGCCATTTTCAGAATTTATTAATGAAAATCAGCTTTTAGCTCTCTTAGTATAGCTTTAGCTTAGCTTAGTTATTAGTTAAACTTCTTCTCAAATGTGTAATTATCATACTCAAACTTGCTCCTTTCGTGCCCAAGGGACAAAGAAAACAGAAGAAGATGTTCTAGTCTAGCTTTGGTTTTAGGTCTAGGTGAATTAACCAGTCAGAGAGTTACAAGCTGAATGGAATTTCAATAGCTCAAACACACCTTCCTTCTATGTCAAAGTACAACTTAAAGATCCATGAACACGTGCAGCAGCAGGAAATCAAGTAAACCAGCAACAAGAATTCAGAAAACTACACAGGCGTGACAGAACAAGTATCAATCAAGATATGATTTTTGTGCAACGATTCATTCAAAAAGAGAAAAAAACCAATGGTGAGACACTCGTCTATTTGGATATTCGAAGCAGAAACAAAAGCAAATAAAAAGGTAAAGCAGCGAAAAAATGAATAAATTCAACATATGGAGAAATTTTAAAAGCTTGAAGTGATGGAGAAAGTACTTACCGTTGCCACTGAAATCGCAGAGATGGAGGAAAGAAGAGAGGAAAAGAAACGGCAATGGAGGAGAGAAGAAACACAAAGGGACGTAGATTAGGGCTTTTGTTAGTGAGGGTATTGTTGGAAATAGAAAATATTATAAGGCATAAAAAGGTAAATTGTGTCAAACTAAAATAATTTTTAAGTCAAAATTTATCATATATATTTTTTTTTTAACTCCTGCGAATTTTAATTTTTTTTTTTCTCCATTGCTAATTCAAACCCACAACTTTAAAATTGAAGTTAGATAGATACTTACCAG